>JAKJHU010002071.1:0-50451 GCA_022316685.1 Progne subis subis | reverse complement strand
AGTCCAACAATCTACTAGTGAGAAGTAGTACCTGGCCAGGTGTATTTGTCTAGCAGGGCTGCGCAGTCTGAGCAGAGCTCTGTGATGCAGCCACAGAACTGCTAACCTTCTTAAAAGCACTGTAAGTTTCTTCAACCCTTGACTTGTTGCAAGCACTCTACACTATTGGAAAGGAAACAGCAAAGATACGGTGGCATGAGTGGCCCCATGACATCCAGCACTCTGCACCCACAATCTTCTCTTAAATGTAAAGTGTCAAGTGTTATGCTGTTTAACCTGACAGGAAAGACATTGGAAGTCCTTCTGTAGCAGATTATGTTAAGTATCCTTGATTCCAGACAAGATCAGGCTCTCTGCAGAGGTTTAGCCACTTATGTGTTCTGTGATCATTTAAGAGTGGCACAGGAACAGAGCATTCCTGTGGAGATTGTTAAACACTTCAAATAGTTTGTCACTTTGTTACACAGCGTAGTTAGCATCACGGGCACCTAGGTGAACTGCCTAAGAGGTTTTTTGCAAGACATACAACAGTGTTTGTATGAATACTTCAGTAATCATCCCAGAGCTGTGTTTGGCCTAAATTTTAGTAATAAGCATGGCTTATTAAGTTATGCAGACTGTGCCCTGTCATTGACCATGGCCAGCACCAGACACTGGAACAAAGAGATCTCAGAAACCTTGTTACAGACAGTGGAAGAATAACATCTCCAATAGGAAATCGCATTCCACTCAGACAATTATCAGTTGACTCACATTCTAAAGGAACAATCTTTATATCTACCCTAAAAAACGTACCATTGTAATTATGTTTGTAGAACAGCCAAGTGGCTTTTGAATTTTCTCCAAGTCTTGGCCTTACTATATATTTTGGCAAATAGTTTCCCAGGCTGAATATCTTTTCCCTTTCTAATTTATGCTGCAATTTCAGTATCACTGAATTCTCTCCCCCATGGCAAGTTCCTTGATTAGGAAATAGGGCCACACAGTTTACTTTCACTCAGCTATTCCTATCTCTACCATCTCCCTAGTATTGTTTTCTTGCCTAAGAATTGATGACATTTTCCAAACTCTAAAAGGAAGATATTTCAATAACACATACTTGTTAGGATATGTCACATACTCCCTGTAGCTCTACATCAAGAAGATTTGAAAATAAGCACCATCTGTGTGGATGTCTCTAGATTTGTAGTAATTTAGAAAGAATTTGAGATTTTAAAACCAGGGGTTTGGGATTCCCTTTTTTATATATATAATAAGGAATCTTGCATTGGGGTTCAAAGATATTCTGTTTTGGGGTCTTATTTTTGTTGTTTGTTCAACAATAGTTGGAAGAAATAACAATAATTAACGCCCAAAAGAAATTGAAGAAGAATTACTGAAGATCAGTCATAATAGAATGTTGCCTCTGTCCACATGAATATATACAATGTCAATCTGAAATAGAATGTCAATCTGAAATAAAAAATAAAGAGAATAATTTTCAAAAAAATTATAATTATACATTCTGCCCAAGGAAAAAACAAACACCCCCCCCCACCAAAACCAAACAAACAAACAAAAAAAAAACCCTAACAAAACAAAACCCAGAAAAACAGGAAAGTAGCCTTGCTCTTTTATTTTCTTCTCTGCAGGCCTGGTGACAGCAATAACAAAGTCTGCAATCCCTGCTTGGATATAAACTTTGAAGGATTAGCTGACACAGAGAAGTAACCTCAAACAGCTCCTCCACAAGAGGTATTTTGTACTGTTCTTTTCTTACAAGAGCCTCTTTGGATGGGTATTTTGGTACTATTTCTCCTTGTAGAGAAGTTTTTAAATGTCATTTTATTTCCTTTTAACTTTCAGCCTCAATACTATAACAGCATAAGAATCCATGAAATGCAAAGACAAATATCCAGTGTTCAGATAGCATACTACCAGGGAAGTTAGCATGATAGGCTAAAATTTATTTTCTGGACCTAAATCTGGTTTCTGAGAAGTTCAGCTTTAGATCCTTTTCATAGCATAGCATAGCATACTTTCTCTACAGTAGACCAGTTTTTAAAATAAGGCATTTATGAGGATCAGAATCTGGTCTTCAGGGAATGCTGTTTATAAAGAGCTGGAAATATGTACATGGCTCCTCAGCAGAGATCAATGACAAAGGAGGAGGCCCCTTGCAGGTAGTAAGAACCTCTTGGACAAACCTATTTAGGCCTTATCGCTGTAGGCTTTAATCTATCTGTAACTGTCTCCAGTGTCAGACCTCAAACTGAAAACACTATTCCTCAAAAAACAAAGAAGGATACCTTTGAGGACAAAACCCCCACATATCTAGGACAAAGTGGGAGAGAGGATAACATGGCAAAGATAAATGCACTGTCCTAATGCTGCTACTGAAGGGGAACAAGCATCCCTTTAAATTCAGGCAAAAAAGACTCCAAGACTCCAACTTTCTGTCATATTTCATTCATGTGTTTGCAGGCAGAAAATACAGACCAGTGAAAGCACCAGTGAAAATTTCATGGTGATAAAAATGCATCAAAATGGAAGGAACTAGACATATTCACAGAATTATAATTTTGTATATTTAAAAGGGTTTGGGAGCTTTTTATTTTTTAAGGACAGATGAAGTTCTGATTTGAAATCTAAAATTGTGGGAAGTTTAATATAGAGATTGAGAATGTTTGGAGATATGACACCAACATGGTTATTTTAAAATAGGTATTTACACTACTAAATTAATGGCCACTGGCTTTCCATTGCTTTACCTATTTCTCTGCAATGCTTTGGCATGCAGAATATGTGTGGACCTGAGCTTAAGTTGAATCAACATGCCATATTAAGTGCAGGGATTGGCAAAATTTAATTCCAGATTATTACATATTTCAGAAACATTCTACAGACTTTCATTCATCAGTACAAAAGTCACAGCTTCCACCCTCTCTGGAAGTGTTAGATCAGGAGAAGCACAAGGCCAGCATCGTTTTCCTTACAAACTTCACAGACACTCTCCCCTATTGAAAGGGTAGCAGCAATACTACTACTTACCAGCTGACAGAAGTACTGAGCTCAAACTGACTAATTACTGAAATTTACCAAGTACTCAACTGGATCTTGCAGTCTTGCTGCGCTCTGTGCTACTGATAGCCATATCTGATAGCCATATCAGGCAATTTGCACTACTTTGTTTACATTTACAAGAAAGGCCACAATAAACAATATCAGTTTTCCAGACTAATTGCCAAATTTTTAACATGACCAGCACCACCATTTTCTGTTTGTCATCAAAATTCACATGGAAAACACGTGCAGTGCTATAGACTACTTAGCACAGTCTCCAAAACTTCTGTGAGGTGCAGAAGCGCTGATGGAAACATAGTATTTGACTTTATCAAAATTATACATGAATGAGAGGGTAAAAGGAACTGCATGGATGTGGGAGATAGTGTGCGGCACCAAGTAGTGTTGAAGGAGCTTTGAATTCATCAGCTAAAGGGTGTATCTGCATGTAGATCACTGAAAAAAAAAAAAAAAAAAGAAAAAAAAAAACAAACCACCCCATATTTATAACTTGTGTTTCTCTACATATGACTACTTCTTTGTCTGCTTTGAATCAGGCTTTCCCATCTTTGTCAATAATTCATTTTATAGCAAAGTAGGGAAGTCTTTATTAAAGAGGTAGCAGACTGCAAAGAATGCAATATATAAACAGAAGCATTTCTGGCCTATAAAAATCACTGCAAATTACTGATAGTTTCAAGACTCTTGATGTATTGTCTTTCAATCCTGGCAAGAGGATAAAATGGGTCATTCTTTTCACTATTCTACAGAGAGCAAAATCTGGTGAAATAACATGAGCTTGTTAGTTTCTGTTAATAATTTCTACCCTTTTTCTCAAACTGTCAATCAGTCAGCTGAGAAATGAAGCGCTGGGGAAAAATACAGCAATATATTTTCATTATGTACTGTTGAATAAAAGTTAAAGAAAATATGTTCATTCCCATATGGTACTTGAAATCTATCCCAGAGACACCATGTGTTTTATGGGTAACTCCCATATGAATTGAAGTGTTTCTTACAAAAGGAATTTTTCAACGATAATTGTTAAATGTCAATTTAAAAAATGCAACACACAACAATAAATCAGCTATTAAATTGCCCAACTCTTCATCTAGAACAGCTATTTCAGCTTCAGACAAATGAGACAAAGAAATCTATTGTCTCAAATTTGTGTCATTGCTTTAGTAACAGAAAGAAGAAATCTGAAGAATAGACTAGAAACTGCTAATCCTGAGGAACTGGTAAGGCAGCCAGGTGAAACGATCTGCCAGCCTTGGCCACAGACACAGCACTTTTGTTTTTCCTCCCCCTTGATTTATTCTGTAATCATCTGAAATTAGAAGCCTAAATTATTCTCAAATTTTAAAACAGAGAGACTGATTTTTTCTGCTGCTGTTTTCCCTGCATTTTGGGAAGTAATCAGAAGTCAGCTCTATCAGCAGCATTAAGGAAAGCAGCTCCCAAGTTGCTCTTTGTGGTCTCATGCCACAGCATCCAACAGATTGGAAGTGGCAACATGGAACTGGAGCGTAACAACTCCCAGCTCAAGATTACGACTTAGACTACAACTCTACCTGCAAGATGCTTCCTTTGCTACCAGTGTGTTGGCTCAGCACTGCCTCAGATGTCCAGTGGCTTCTAAACAGCAATTTTACTGTTTTTTTCATATACTGTTTTGTGTTGTAAAGGAACTGACATCCCAGTGTAGCTAGCCAAGAACTGCACCTAGTGCAGCTCTAGAAAGATCAAGGCTCTTCTGGGTGCCAGGCCTGGTTTCAGTTCAAATAATCAGTGTCCAGACTGTTGTTTAAATAAAAGAAAGTCTACACTTCTGCATTAGATATTCACATTGTGTTAGCCCAGAACACAGCAGTAAGATGTTTAGTTACTGTTGGAGTCCAGGGCTCATGGGAAATCCCTCAAACTGCCCTATGGGGTCTGAGACCCTAGCTGGGAACCCAAGAAAGCATTGCCTTTGACCTTAGTCCATGGGAAAAACTTCCAACACTTAGAGATTAATTAAAAGCAACAAAGATCTGAAATAAATGGTAGTTTAGTTTGTCACAGGGTGAAAATTTGTAGTTTTGGGTTTTTAGTGTGGAGATAGATGAGAGCAAGATGGAGGATTTTGGGTGGTGTCTCATCTTCTTCTTCTTCTACTCCATTTTCTTCTGTAACAGTGGCACAGAGACATTCATAGGATGGGTTTGATGTAGAAATTGTGTGTCTAAAATAGGTAGTGATTATTGGCACAAAACTGTATGTTTTAATAGCAAATTAGACTAGAAACCTTTAAAAGACTTTGGAATTTTCTGGCTGGCATTCTTGCCAGCTGTGTTTTCCAGTGTGCTAAGCTAGGTGCAAGCGATGTGCAGACCTTGAGATAAGAAACTGAATAAACATCTCTAAAGACCAAAAAGCTGCAAGTTCCATTCATCTTTTAACCCTGGTACAGGACTTGGTGTGAGAGAAATCTCTCGACTCTCACAAAATTACTTTGGGGAAGAACAAAAAAATCTGCTAGCATATTTATCATTATACTTTAAATAAGATCAAATCTTCATTAAACATGCATAGAGGAATGTCAATGAAATTAAATTCTCACAGGCAATTCTCAAATACAGGCCTTTACCACTTCAACCAAAACCTTTTGCCATAGTGATCTGTTGAGATTAAATGTACATGTAAATTGATGGTTTTCCACTGCCTCTGCAAAATAGCAATTATATTTGCAGAGCAGTTAGTTACTTCTCCTTTTGCTCCTGCTGCCACCTTGTCTCAGTTTGAAAAAGACAGGTGTCTGCTAAGGAGAGGCAGGCCTCTCTAGGAAATGAGGAATTTAAATCCTTCCCTCTGTGTTATTATAATTTGGAAGATTAAAAAAAAAACTTTTCGGTCAGAGCTATGGGGAAAAGGAATAACAGTCCTTTACTAGTAAATATAACAGGACAGATAAACAACAACAGCAATTATAATAACAGTAAAACAGAACTAAGAACCCTGAGGGCAAACGGTGGAAAGCTCCGGCGCTGGTGGCTGGAAGCCGGAAGCGGTGGACTGTCCTCAGCAGGCAGGGGGGTGCCCCGGCAGATGGAGTGGGCAGTGCTGGAGAACCCGCAGCGGCTGTACCAGGGTTGACCCAAAATCCAGCAGGACAGCGAAGAAACTCCAAATTCCTAGGCACTCTAACAGATGGTAGAATTCCCAGGACCAAACGCCTCTGTTAGCCGTGGACTCCGGGCAGCCAGCAGTCGCCTGATCCGTGCTCCCTGGAAGACTGAGAGCAGTGAGCCCACACCTCAGCTCTCCCGGGAGCCTCCTCCCTCCCCTAAAACTAAGTGATCAACTTCTTTTGTCAGGTTAAGCACTGCTTAACTATCACTACTTAAAAATCTAGCAACTCATGGGGGGGAAAAATTCTACAGGAGAACTTAACCCTCAACATTATCCACCCCCAATTTTTTCCCACCCTAACATATTATATTGAATTTAAACCTTTAAATAATATACATATATATAGATGTGAATATAAATACAGACACAGTCACAGTATTCACCAAAAAACAAGGTCCCCTTGAGGCATGCAGCAGGTCTCTCCATCCTTTTGCATCACCCACCATGTGCAGCCAGGTCCCTGAGCAAAAACAACCCCACGAGCGGGACTGTCTTTGCTGGAGGCAGAATTAATCTAAACAGTTTTTCCTAGCATTCCTCTCATGTGTACTACTGGAACTTTATCTCCATCTCTTGTTCTCAGGGGTTCAGACTGGGCAGGGCCTGCTCGGTTGGTGGAACCTCGAGTGTTCACTAACCAGGTGGCCTTTGCTAAATTAATCTCCCAGTTCTTCAAAGTCCCCCGACCCAGTGCCTTCAAAGTGGTTTTAAGCAGGCCATTGCACCGTTCAACTTTCCCAGCTGCTGGCGCATGATAAGGAATATGGTACACTCACTCAATGCCATGTTCTCTAGCCCAGGTGTTTATAAGGCTGTTCTTGAAATGAGTCCCGTTGTCAGACTTAATCCTTTCAGGGGTACCATGTCTCTACAGGATTTGCTTTTCAAGGCCCACGATGGTGTTCCGGGCAGTAGCGTGAGGCACAGGGTAGGTCTCCAGCCATCCAGTTGTGGCTTCCACCATGGTCAGCACATAGCGCTTGCCTTGGCGGGTTTGGGGAAGGGTGATGTAGTCAATCTGCCAGGCTTCCCCGTACTTATATTTGGACCATCGCCCGCCATACCATAGGGGCTTCACCCGCTTGGCCTGTTTGATGGTAGCACACGTCTCACAGTCGTGGATAACCTGAGAAATACTGTCCATGGTTAGATCCACCCCTCGGTCTCGTGCCCACTTATAGGTGGCATCTCTGCCCTGATGGCCTGAGGCATCATGGGCCCATCGAGCTAGGAACAACTCTCCCTTGTGTTCCCAATCTAAGTCTATCTTTGACACCTCTATCTTTGCAGCTTGATCTACCTGCTCGTTGTTTCGGTGCTCCTCATTAGCCCGACTCTTGGGGACATGGGCATCTACATGACGGACTTTGACAGGTAGCTTCTCTACCCTAGTGGCAATGTCCTTCCACTCATCTGCAGCCCAGATTGGCTTTCCCCTACGCTGCCAATTGGCCTTTTTCCACCTGTCCAGCCAACCCCACAGAGCATTGGCCACCATCCACGAATCAGTGTAGAGGTAGAGCTTTGGCCACTTCCCTCTTTCAGCAATGTCCAGGGCCAGTTGAACAGCTTTGAGTTCAGCAAGTTGGCTTGACCCACCTTCTCCTTCAGTGGCTTGTGCAACCTGTCGTGTGGGGCTCCATACGGCTGCTTTCCACTTTCGTTTCATCTCTACGATGCGGCAGGATCCATCAGTGAAAAGAGCATAGCGTGTTTCTTCTGCTGGTAGTTGGTTGTATGGTGGACCCTCTTCTGCACGTGTCACTTGTTCCTGCTCCTCTTCATCTGTGAGACTAAAGTTCTCACCTTCTGGCCAGTTTGTAATTATCTCCAAAATCCCAGGGCGATTTGGGTTTCCAATGCGGGCACGCTGAGTGATGAGGGCAATCCATTTGCTCCACGTGGCGTCGGTGGCATGATGGGTGGAGGGAACCTTTCCTTTAAACATCTACCCCAGCACCGGTAGTCGAGGTGCCAGCAGGAGTTGTGCTTCTGTGCCAATCACCTCTGAGGCAGCTTGAACTCCTTCATAGGCGGCCAAGATTTCCTTCTCTGTTGGAGTGTAGTTGGCTTTGGACCCTCTGTAGCTTCGGCTCCAGAATCCCAGTGGTCGGCCCTGAGTCTCCCCAGGCACCTTCTGCCAAAGGCTCCAGGACAGGCCATTGTTCCCGGCTGCTGAGTAGAGCACGTTCTTCACATCTGGTCCCGTCCTGACTGGGCCAAGGGCTACTGCATGAGCGATCTCCTGTTTGATCTGGGCAAAGGCTTGTTGCTGTTCAGGGCCCCAGTGGAAATCGTTCTTCTTGCGTGTGACCAGGTAGAGAGGGCTCACAATCTGGCTGTACTCAGGAATGTGCATTCTCCAGAAACCTATGGCGCCTAGGAAAGCTTGTGTTTCCTTCTTGCTGGTCGGTGGAGACATTGCAGTGATCTTATTGATGACCTTAGTGGGAATCTGCCGCCGTCTATCTTGCCACTTTACTCCCAGGAATTGGATCTCTCGGGCAGGTCCCTTGACCTTGCTCTGCTTGATGGCAAAACTAGCTTTCAGGAGAATTTGGATGATCTTCTCTCCTTTCTCAAACACTTCTATTGCGGTGTTCCCCCACACAATGATGTCATCGGTATACTGTAGGTGCTCCGGAGCCTCACCCTTTTCCAGTGCAGCCTGGATCAGTCCATGGCAGATGGTGGGGCTGTGTTTCCACCCCTGGGGCAGTCGGTTCCAGGTGTACTGCACGCCCCTCCAGGTGAAAGCAAACTGAGGCCTGCATTCTGCAGCTAGAGGAATGGAGAAAAATGCGTTAGCAATGTCAATTGTGGCGTACCATTTTGCTGCCTTGTACTCCAGCTCGTACTGGAGTTCCAGCATGGCCGGCACAGCAGCGCTCAATGGTGGAGTCACTTCGTTCAAGGCACAGTAGTCCACAGTCAATCTCCATTCTCCGTCAGACTTGCGCACAGGCCAGATGGGGCTGTTGAAGGGTGAATGGGTTTTGCTGACCACCCCTTGGCTCTCCAGCTCACGGATCATCTTGTGGATGGGGATCACGGCATCTCGATTTGTCCGATACTGTTGGCGGTGCACCGTCGAGGTGGCAACTGGAACTCGTTGCTCTTCTACCTTTAGAAGTCCTACTGCACATGGGTTCTCCGACAGTCCAGGCAAGCTATTCAATTTCTTAATGCCCTCTGCCTCCACAGCTGCTATTCCAAAAGCCCACCTGAGTCCTTTAGAGTCTTTGTAATAACCATTCCGGAGGAAGTCTATGCCTAAAATACACGGGGCCCCTGAGCCAGTCACAATTGGATGTTTCTGCCACTCCTTCCCGGTCAGGCTCACCTCAGCTTCTAACAGAGTCAATTCTTGTGATCCCCCCGTCACCCCGGCAATGGAAATAGGTTCTGTCCCCACATATTCCGATGGTATCAGTGTACACTGCGAACCAGTATCAACTAAAGCTTCATATTTCTGATGTGCCAGGCCATCGAATCCACACCATCCAATAGATCCGTTTTTCCCGTGCCTCTCCCTGGCTAGAAGCAGGGCCCCTCTAGCACCGGTCATTATTCCCTTCCTGGGCATACATGGTAGAGGTTCCTTCACAGGGATCTGACATATCCTCACTTCTATAATACCTGGCAGCTTGGTCATGTGATGTTGAGGCTACCTTCATCTTAGTGGAATCCCCTCGGTTAGTGTTTCTCTCTTTGAGCTCACGCACCCGTGCTGCCAGGGCAGAAGTGGGTTTCCCATGCCACCTTCCCATGTCTTCCCCATGGTCACTCAGAAAGAACCACAGGTCAGCTCGTGGGGTGTACCCTCTCCCTCTAGCTGGGGGCCGTTGAGCTCTGACTCTGGGGCCTGTAACTCGCACCGGTGCCACACAGGAACTGTTCCTCCTCATCTCCTCCCTTACCTCCCTCATCTCCTCTCTGAGTTCTTTAACCATGGCAGAGACCTGAGCTTGCATTGGGCCACTGATCATACTCTCATAATTTCTAAACTTGTTGGCCACAGAACCCACTGTCTCTCGGTTGTTATCGGCATTAATTGTTGCAATGAATGTGGCGTGTTGAGATGGTCCTAGAGTTGCCAGGTTCCACAGCATTTGCCCTGTGCACCTGACTTTGTCGGGGTCATTATCATGCTGTCCACCCCTCCCAAACAGTACCTCCAATACCTCCACTTCTCTCAGCTGTTGGATCCCTTCCTCAAGGGTCTTCCAGCGCATTCTGTGATGGTGCTCCTGCATTCTGTCTCTGTGGACAAACCTCTCCCTTACACTCATTAAAAGCCGCTCCCAAAGGGAAAGGGGCCCTGGCTCCCTTACGAATACCTGATTCACACATGAGTCCTGGGTCAAGGGTCCCAAATTCCTTGCCTCACTACTATCTAGTTGCACGCCTGTACCTATAAGGTCTCAGACCCGAACTAACCAGGCTGTATAAGCCTCACGTCCCCATCGTGCAAGATCTTTTTGCAGATTACGGAGACTTTCATATGTTAGGGACTCGGTGATGATCTCAACCTCTGAGTCCCCCGTGGGTTGTGAGGGCCCTCCTTTCTTATCCTTGTTGCCTGGGTGCTCTGATTTCACCTCATACTTCTTTGTTTCCACAGGGGCCACTGCTGCTGGCTGTGGCTGCCCCTGTGGTTCAGCTGGAACCTGGACGGTTGTAACGTCTGTGGGTTCCACTGCTGCACCATCAGACTCTCCTTTGTCGGGGCAGGGGGAGGGTTTCCCAGCAGCTGGGGCTAATGAGGCTACTACAGGGGCAAGGTACTCCCTCAGCATCTCACTTATCTCCTTCACCCAATCTGGGTGGTTTATTCCTGAGGCAGGCTGTGGGGCAGGCTCAGGCTGTGGGGCAGTGTCAGGCTGTGGGGCAGGGTCAGGCTGTGGGGCAGTATCCTTATTCCCTATGTTAGGTATCAGGGTGGTTATCCAGGTCAGTCTCCCCTTATCTCTAAATGCTGCACAGAACAGGCATACCAGCAACACCAGCCACTGTATGATGTCAACATTCAAAGATTTGAACCCTTCAAAGACTGGTGGGGTAGGCCCAAAGAGCTGGATGAAGGGTTGGGAAAAGGTTTCCCCTGGTGTCATTTCCTCACAGTAGGTACCGTTGTTAAAGTAACCCCAGAAACACACAGTCAGTGTATGATAGCCCTGAATCCATGTGCCTGCCTTCCAGAGGAAATTAAAAATCCACGATTTCCTCACTTCGTTAACCCATATAGCAAACTGGATAACAGCCACAGCAACATTAGTTACAGGGCCCATGTTTAGAAAAGGGCCTGCAAATGGGAGGAATACGGCCACACCCACATGCCACCCGAACCAGACAAAGGCAGACCACATGATGTCCAGTACACAACAATGTAGGCACTTAAGAACTGTTATTCCCTTTTCTCTCAATGCCCCACGTTTTGGGAGCCAAATTCTGTCTTGGTTTGAAAAAGACAGGTGTCTGCTAGGGAGAGGCAGGCCTCTCTAGGAAATGAGGAATTTAAATCCTTCCCTCCGTGTTATTATAATTTGGAAGATTAAAAAAACCTTTTCGGTCAGAGCTATGGGGAAAAGGAATAACAGTCCTTTACTAGTAAATATAACAGGACAGATAAACAACAACAGCAATTATAATAACAGTAAAACAGAACTAAGAACCCTGAGGGCAAACGGTGGAAAGCTCCGGCGCTGGTGGCTGCAAGCTGGAAGCGGTGGACTGTCCTCAGCAGGCAGGGGGGTGCCCCGGCAGGCAAAGTGGGCAGTGCCGGAGAACCCGCAGCGGCTGGACCCCGGGCTGACCCAAAATCCAGCAGGACAGCGAAGAAACTCCAAATTCCTGGGCACTCCAACAGATGGTAGAATTCCCAGGACCAAACTCCTCCGTTAACTGTGGACTCCAGGCAGCCAGCAGTTGCCCGATCCGTGCTCCCCGGAAGACTGAGAGCAGTGAGCCCACACCTCAGCTCTCCCGGGAGCCTCCTCCCTCCCCCAAAACCAAGTGATCAACTTCTTTTGTCAGGTTAAGCACCGCTTAACTATCACTACTTAAAAATCTAGCAACTCATGGGGGGGAAAAATTCTACAGGAGAACTTAACCCTCAACACACCTTTTCATCCCTACAGGTCAGATGACACACATAGGCTACATTCTTTTTCCAGTCCAGCTCTCTAAAGTCTTTGCTAATGGTTTACTTTCAGTACCAGCTACTTAAAGACTTAAATATTTAATAAAATCATTAATTTTTCCATTTTGTGATTTATAATCTACTCAGATTACTATAGGTTGACTCAAGGAGTCACGTTCCTTCCGTGTACTCATCTCTGAAGCCCTGTGCTTAGAGGAACAAAAAAATTATTTAAAATATTGTATCTAGAAGCCAAATATTTTCTGAGACTAGCACCATGTATCAACAATATAAAACAGGCTGCTGTTTCATCTGTCAAATCTATGTTATACTTTATTATGTAGACGGCTTCATTAGTAGATGGGATGCTTACAACTTAAATACAGATGACTTCAGTTTTCTTTTGGTTTGAGTTGTCACAACAGCCTGCACAAGTGCAACAGACAGTTTCAACCCCCAGCTTCCACAGAAGCAAGAAGTTTGCTGTGGTGGTTTCAGGCAGATTTTGGGAGAAATCCTCCCAAGGGGCCCCTCTCCCCTCCCCCAACCGGTTCAGGAAAAAAACTTCCTCAGAGAGAAGTGGAAAAAACCTGTTTATTAAACAGGCAAAGCACTCCCAGCACAATACCCGATGACAAGAGCTTCGTGCCGCTTACGGAGGGATAACAAACTTAAAGAAAGTCTCTCCTCTTGAAGATTGTCAGTGTGCTCCACCACTCTCTCTCCGCTGACGCTGGAAAAAAAATAGATGTGCAGGGCTGGTCTTGGTGGTCTCGGTGGGGTGGGTCCCCTGTGGAGGCCCCCGGTGCTTCCCCAGGTCCTCAGTCCGGAGAGGTTGGAACAGTTCCGAGGAGAGGGCAAAAAAAAAAAAAAAAAAGAAAAAAAGGAAAGAAAGCAAAAAGCAAAAAGCTTCAGCTATTCTACAGCGTCTAAACTATGCTAGCCCTAAAACTAACTAACTGCCCGGGAAAAAAACAACAGAGCTTCTTCAGTCTTGCCGAGTTCCAGCTCCCCCGCTTCAAGGTCACTCCAATGAGCAGAGGTTTCCTGGGGAAAAACAAACTGCGCTTGCCCTCCCCCCTGCACCCAACAGACGATTGGGGATACACAGTCACCCCAGGGCATTTGCTTACTAAATATCCCTTACTGTGTTAAATTCACATCAAAACTCTACAGTTTATACCTACTAGGAGTAGCATAATCTTTGAATCTGCTGTGTTCACCACTAGGAGTTTGGCTAGAGAAAGATCGACTAAAATCTTGGATTTTTTTCACAATTTTGGCTAACATACATAAACAATGTTGAAGAAGTAATCTTAGCCCTGAAACATTCAGGTAAATATCAAGTATGACAGATACAAAATTAGGTCCCTCTTGCTCAGTTTGCACCACTTACATATGTCAGAAGATTGGTTGGTTTATCTCTATAAATTATAACAAATATAATGTTGATAAATTACAGAAAATTATAAACAGCCTTGCATTTCATAACATACAGTATTAATTTAGTTCACAACTATTTCTACAGGAAGGAGCATCAGAAGACAGTGGTAAATAGGTCAGGGAAGGTGGAAAAGTACTGTATTGATGTTGCTGCTGTAAAGAATTACTTTACTGTAACACACTTCATGATTCATATTGATGTCAGTTTGGCACAGGGAAACTGTCAAATGTGGAAATATGACCTATAAAATAAAGACAAAATATGAAGTAGTTCACCTTTACTTAATGAATAGCTGTATTTTTTATTTAAAAAAAATCAAGTTTTTTAGGAATAAAATTATTAATATATTTCCAGTATTACTATTGGAGAATGTTAATTTGTACATCAGGGTAATTCCAGACTGTATCTTCACAGACAATATGATGTTACAGAAGATCTGATCTTGGAAATATTGTTTTACTAGTATACTGATTTTTTATAAAACTTACAGCAATGTTTATTAAAAGTCTTTGAAATTCCTCATTCTATTATTTCTAAGTATCAAGTAAAATAAATATCAGCTGGTTTGCCATAGCAGGAAGCTTAAAAGTCAGTGGCAAGCAGGCAAATGAGACACAATTTTAAAATTGCTTCAAATATTCAAATCAGCAAAAAAGGTCCAAAGTAGTCTGAGGTGAAAACTTTGAAATAGATTGAATTGCTAAAATACTGAGAAGTGTTCAACATTTAGTTGTTTACCACAAGTGTGGCCACAGTCCCACAGTAAGCAAAAGGACAAGGCACCTCTAAAAACTTGTTCTAACAAGGCATAGAAGCTTGCTAAACTCACTAACATGAAATATTGAGAGGGACAGGTGTTAAATTTTGTACTCCTAAAAGACTTGGACAATCTTCCCCAATCTGCAAACAAGTGTTTTTGGTTTCTTGAAGGTAAAGAGATCTGAAACTTCACTTCAAGGTAGTTGCCTACAGCAGCTTTTCTCCCAAAACTCTGCCAACTCTGTGCCAGCAACTCAGTGAACCAAGAAAAGCCAGACTTGTATATGAATTCACCAGATATGTATCAAAGATACATCTACCACAAGTTTCTCTACTGGCTTCAGATTTGTACCTATTGAGGAAGGACTTTCCTTCTTCTTCTAAGAATAATTTTGTCCTTCTATTGCAGAGAGGACTGTCAAGTACTAGTATGGATTGGATAAGCAAAAATACTTCATAACAATAAGTAGCTCAGTGGAGCATGGTCCACTAGTATGGATAATTCTCCACACCTAATAACTCTGGAGCAGTCCATAACTACAGGAGTTTGACAAGGCATGGCAGAGAATAGAGAAGACTATTTCCCGTCTGTAAATATAACACATACTATCTGACTGGAAGAAAGAGAAAGAAATCATGCTGGCCAGCACCCAAGAACGTCTGTGCAGGTCTCTCATAGATGCTTTCACAATTCAGCATGGAATAAAGCTATGCATAGCATTTAAATGCCAGATTTAGCAGGGGAAAATTGTTTAACTTGTGGTCTGGATCTGCACTGATCCAATCCTACTTCAAACACCAGTAAATCAGAGAAGCGAATAAGACTGTGTGGTAGGCAAATAAACCCAGTGATTTCTGAGGAACCCCAGCAAGTTCAGATGAGGGAGAAGCCAAAGGCATGTGTATTCAGATCAGAGATGAGTGACCTCTTTGTTGGCAAACTACAAAAACTAAAGAATAAACACCAAAGTAAGAATCAGTTGAAATTACAAGGAAAACATCAGATAAAAAAACACAAAAGAGGTGAGGTGACAGCTTCTTAGGTTATACTATACAGTAACAGGACATCCTGTATTAAATGACCAGGTCTTTCATAGGGAAAAAAAAAAAAAAAAAAAATCCTGCAAAAACAAAACAAATCCCCCACAAAAAAGATCAAAATCCACAAAGGGATTTCTCATGTGTCACAGTAACTGCTTATTTTTCCCCAGTGTTTATTACCTGCATTCAACTAATTGTTACTGAGAGATAGAGAGTTAATTATATTTTCTGTATAATAAATCAGAGTCAGATTACAGTACTGCATGTTTGTTCTTAGTGGACTCACGCTTCTATGCAGCTCTAATATAAAAAGACAATTCTTTTTTAATTTTAAACCATATTTTTCAAATGGTCTGACTAAAATATTCCTTTAGCAGGAAAAAAAAAAAAAAAAAAAAAAAAAAAAAAAAAAAAAAAAAAAAAAGGAGCCAAGTTCAAACAGACTAACTTCCATGTAACTTGTGTTTTGGTATCAGGAAGACCAGAAGGCCTAGCACAGGAACCAGCACAGAAAAGAAACAAGATTTATCAGGAATTTGCACCTGAGTGAGAATTTGTATTATCAGACAAAACTTTACACTGGGATTTTAGACAACTATTATCTGTGTGAGTTCAGAAGCTCTCCACATCACTTTTTCATCCTAAGGAAAAACAAAAGGGAGCAGAGTCCAAAATTAGGAGGACTAGTAAAAACTAGAAGCATTAAACAGGTTGAGTACAAGCAGCTATCATCACCCTCCACAGCTCAAAAAAGGCAAGTGTCATGCCTCACAGGAGATGGCAAGTTTTTTGGGAGCTCTCTCAGATTTTCAAAAGCCAGCCTTTGAATCTTTGCTCCTGAAGTCACCCACAGCATATTCAAGCAATGCTATTGGCATGGGAGTGAGGAAGCACATTCTTTGAAGTCTGCTCCCAGGTGGTATGCATGAATGGAAATTTGCACTTCAGAGGACATGTTTAGAATTTCCCATTTGTTGCAAATTTAAACACTGCATGAAAATACTCTAGATCTGGAATAGAAGATTTAAGAGTCAGTGGCAGGACCAGTAATTTTACGTAGATGGGCACTGTAGGTGTGATCACCACTGCCCATTCCAAGCAGCCTGCATGCCAGCCAGATCCATCCAGAAGCCATACAGCTATGCCATAACTAAGTTGTCTTCATCAGAGTGTACTTGGGATGACAGCTACAAAGGCCACATACACTTGCTTTTGGCAGGCTTGGAGCAAAAGGAATGTGAGCTCAGGCCCATCTGTTTATGCCTGTGCAGACATTTTCCCATGTGTGATGTCTCTGGACTTGATCATCCTTTTTATTTATGTTAATGGTTCATTGATTTTGTTGGTGTCAGATCAGGTCGTATCACCACTTTGCTGTGGCTTGTTACCCAGGTGTGTGGCTTGGTGACCTATGTTCCTTTCTTTGCTAGTGCCAGCAGCCTCTGCATCTTGGTCCAACAACAATCTATTTTCTCCATATCATGCACAGAGTGCCTTTCCTGAGTTGTTCTGCAAGTTCACTGTCCTGAATTCTCTTAAGTCCATTCCCAAGGAATACTTCTTTCACAATACACTAATAATACTAGCAAATAGAATATACACCCTAATTAGAATAAAACAACAAATAAGCCCTCTTAACTGTATTATACCTAGTACCATCCCTTATCAAATGACCACATAATCTTATTGTTGCTCCTCCTGTCATTCCTCACCTCCTTACTACCCCACAATTATTCTGTGTCTATAATTAGTTCACACTCCTGCAACAAGAGATACTAGCTCACCACCTTGGGCCTGTCTGAACTTTTCCTGAAATCAGAAGAGTTTTGCAGGGGGCAGCAGTGACTGGTGGCAAATCCCCTCAGGAGAAGGCATCTTATGTTCTTTCTCTTCAGAAAGACACTTATCTACCCCCAGAAATTATCATCACTAGCTGTATTTCTGCTATCTCAGGCCCTTACTTAATGATATCTCTGACAACAAACACATCTTTGCTTTCTTAGTGCAGTTCTCCCGGTATCAATGGAACTGTTAAAGACAACCCAGGTGAACATATTTACCCATAATAAGCACCTAATGTAATATGGTGTGTCTATTTCATTTATAATAAGTAATGATTTCACATCCCTTTATTTTTGAGAAGCATTCTTAAGAGACTCCTTCTTAAAATGAGATCAGTTTCAGTTTGTCAAATTCCGCCAACATTATATATATATATATATATATATATATGTATATATATATGTGTGTGTATACACACACACACACACACATATAACTTTACATTTCTACATTTGTTTATGGCTCTCAGAAAAGAAGTAAACTTGGTACTGCAATTTGTTGTGCAGTATTAGAAGACTTCTTCTAAATTTAACTTGTACTCATGTTAGGGATTTAATCACCCCAAGAAAATATTAGGTAGTTAGATTCTACTTGTTCTGTGAGCCTGCTATAATCTGTTAGCATTCTTGAAAGCGTGAGATTTAAAGGACTTAAGAGTTTTATGGTTGTTTTATATCTGTTAACTAGTAGAAAACATTGGATAGTTGATCCCTTCTTTCTAGTGAATTCAGAAAGCCTTTTATAAGCCTTATTGAAATTACAAACATGAAAATGGTCTTTTCTAAGGCTATAAAAGATTTAATTTAAAAAAAAAAATCTAAATACCGCTACAGTGTTAAACAAAGCACTGATTACATTGTCCTCTATTTTCTAGTTTAAAAGGGTCCACATCAGCTGAAAACATTTACAAACCTCTACTATTAAACAAAACTAGATTTGCAATGTATAGTACTCAACCATACGAAATCACAGAATAACAGGATATGCTGAGTTGGAAAGAACCATTGAGTCCAACTCCTGGCCCAGCACAGTACCATCCCGAAAAGTGACACCATGTGCCCAAGAGTATTGTCCAAAGGTTATTTTTACACCATAAACTGGATACACAATTACAGGATCACTCTGTTTTTCCAAGACTCTGGTTTCAATAAGTCCATAGCATAAACTCATTGTTTGTGGAAATACTCAGTATTAAGGAGAAAATGCCATGTCTGTCTAAATGATTCTTCCATGGCTTTGGTTGCTTTTTTCCTTTTCCTCACCCAAAAGCAAGGTCATCACTAGCTGCAAGCTCCCTCCTCTCCAAGTTCCTACTTTGAGACCCTGAGACCTAACCTGGAGAAGTGCTGAGCAGTCCTCCTGAGGAGGAGGAATTGCCATCAGTAAAGACTCTGAGTGTTTGAGAAACATTGGAGAAAGGGATCTCAAGCTGATAAACAGATTCCTTCTGTGTGCTGCCTTACTTTTATAAAATGGAGGCGTTTTACTAATGGTGTTTATCTGACAGCCATATTCCACATAACATCCAATGTGTTAGTATCCAGGAATAATTTGAAGTGGAAAGCCCTGCAGAAGAACACCTAAATACAAAAGAGATACCCCCTTGGGATCTACAGCGTGACAGGCATGAATTAAATGGATACAACATTTAAGAGGGGGAACCAGAGTGTAAATCACAGAGACAATGATGCTACAGGCTCACATTTTGGCCAAGATCCCTATTTCATGTAGTTAAGTTGTTACTGCTTTTCAGATAACTGTATTTCCAATGTCCACACACCTCCCTGAAAAGAGATGATATCACCAGCTGCTTGTCTGCTCAAAGGTTTAGTATTATCTGAGCTCAGTACAGTACCTGTTTCCTGCTTCATTTTAGTTTGTCTCATCGAAGAATGGAACTTTCTACTGCACTTTGACATCTGAAACTATATGAAAAGGTAAACCTGGGACAAAAGAAGTAATCTATTAAGAAGACACTAATTTCACTTGTTGTGGACAAATTAGAAAATAGAAATTTACTTTGTCATTATGCAAATTATGAGTAATCAAATGAAAACAGTAATGACCAAGAAGGCAGAAAACAAACCATAGTGAAGTACTAGAATATGGGAAACTCTTTCCATTGCAAGTAGTAGTCCAGAACAGGTACAGCATAAAAAATTCACAAATCACCATCACTGCTGAAAGTTTAGGCTCAGAAAATCAGTTGTTGATTCTAAAAAGGCCACCCATATGTCACATATCTCAAGCAACAACTGGCATATCCCTGGTCACCCACTCCAAATACCCCACAAAATCCCTGACCAGTCAGCAGCAGCTTCATGGAAACAGGGCGTTTTAGCAAGCTGTGCTTGCTGTTTAGTCATTAGACTTCTTCCCTGTGAAGACTTCCAGCAAAGATACCAATTAATGCAAATGGCTTGTAATTAACAGTGATGATTTTTGTAACATGGACACCTTCTCAGTATGAACAAGAATGAGCCACCAACTCATTTCACATGAGGCAACCATCAGGAGGTAAAGATTTGCAGTTAATAAAGGCCCATGTGAGAACGAAACCAGTGACTCAGAAGAGTAATGCATCGTCTTGCAATACTGGTCCCCAGAGCTGCCACCACTAATCTAACTGGATCAGATCATTGTTAATCCTTTGTTTTACCGAGAATGTGAAAATTCTCTAAACACTTCACATTTGACTTCCTCAGAGATATGTGTTGTGTGTAATGTGTAACCTCCTGATAGAGCACCTTCTCCACTACTTGGAGGGGAATTCACTCTCTCAGCAAGCCTTTTGTTTTCACCTGTCCAGCACCACTCCTGCCTCCTCCTGCGAGGATGATGCCTGCTTCATCTGCCTTCACTTTCACACTGCTAATCCTCCATTTGACCCACTTCGGCACTGCCTTCTTGGATCTCCTGGCAACAGATGTGGAAAGGCAGCTGAAACGTAAGTGCAAGTGTCCTTGAACCTCCCTTTTCTTCTCAGCTCAATTTAATATGGCCAGATTTTATTTTTTCTGTGATTTTGAATTTCTACACTCGACTCTTTCTCTGTTGGGTCTTGATTCCTATCATTGTTTTTATTCTGGTCACAACACTCAGTATTTCACCTCTGGTCCATATCTGCTTTTACCAGTAGCAGAGCATGCTGGCAATCTTCTCTGTCATCTCACATCCCCTCAAGCAGCTTTCCTTGACACAACTCATGAGATAACACTGGAGCTTACTTCCCTGCTCCAAAAATATGAGTTCCCACTTAGTCCTCTTTTATTGGCTGATAATGGATCAATTATCGTGTATCAAGAATCCTCTGTGGTTTCTAATTACTATTATTTTCTACCTCAAAGACCCTTCCCTTCCCCTCCCCAGGTTAGTGACGGACCTCATCCGTGTGGCTAAGGTGAGTGAAGGGCAGGTTCCCCACTGCAGGTCCTGCTGCGAGGGCACCTGGGCCCTGCCCTGGCCCTGCCTGGGGCTGGCTCCCGGCCCGCTCCGGGCCTGCCGCGGCCCTGTCTCGGCCCTGCTGGCTGCTGACCAGCCACGCCTCTTCCGTCCACCTGCCTCCTGCCTCGCTGCTGCCACTTCCTCCACAACACGTTTGCTCAAGGGGATAGTTCAAAATGGGGCCTCTGCCTCCCAAAATATCCTCTCCACCGGCTGCCCCAGCCAGCCCTCCCTCGTGTTTCCATCCCAGGTCTCCCTCCCCTGAGTCACAGCTCTCCAGCACCTTCCCTTCCTCCTGGTGTTATGAGCTCCCTCACTTTTTCCAGAACCCCACTGTAAACCCATGTTCCCACATACTCCTTGTGCCATGACTCACCCTCCCTAGCTAACCTTCTAATTATTTGTAATTAACAATAACAAGAAAGAACTGACATTAAATGGAGATGATCAGATGTGAGGACGTGTTCAGTGCAAATGCTTAGAGAGACAGAAACAGCATCATATACTGCTGAATAATCCTATAATCATTCTGTATATATTCCTCTTTCTATAACCACTGCCCGACACTATCGTGTTCTGTGTCCTCTTATGAGATATCTAACCTTGATTGGAAGCAGAAGCCATCTGCTTTAATTTCCACAGGTGCTCATTATTAACAGAGGTAAGGGCATCTGAAAATCAGGCTAGCTTTTAAAATATTCTATGTAAAGCAAGATCAAACATAACTGTTGTAGCCTGTGCTAATATATACTACAAGACATTTAAATTACCATAAACTTGTCTCAGCTGCCTTGGATTTTACTGTTCCATAAAGTCCAGCCTTTCCTGTTCTGCCCATTTGTTGTACCTCTCATGCATCTTTTGGTGCAGCTATCCATGACTTAATGCAAAGGCAGGCACGAGAAGCTGTCTTTGAGGATGATATGGAAATTGGGTTGGTTTTTTTTTTCTTTCTATAGAAGATTAAACTTGCTTTGATGGCATAACCTTGCTTCTTTTCTTCCGCTCTCATTGACTTTCCTCCTCTTCCACAGTCTACTTTATAATGCATAATGCTTCTCATTTCTATCATTGGAACCAGCAGCCTTAATCCACTGGATCCAGAATCCCACTACAAAAGCCTTGTTACTTTCATTCCTCCAGTGAAAGCTATTCCAAAACAATAAAAATACATTAAAAATTATTGATTATAACAAATAAGAAAAAATCTTATAAGCTATGAATCAGAGGCTACCTTATGAGCATAAAATGTCATATATGTAGAATTTTCATGAGTTGTCAGCATTTACTATTAATTTGATTCTAATGCTTGGGCCTGTGAAACCAGTGAAGCATGACCAAGAGCAGGTGAGGTCTCCCGGAGTTGGTGTTAAGTTTGAAAAGAAGACTTCAAAGTTTCTTTTATTCATAGTGTTAATGCCATTGCTGTTGTGGTCATTTAATGTGAAGTACTGGGAACTGAATCCTACAGAATAAAAGTCCAAAAGAATGGTGTCATAGGTGACCAGGTTATAAAGGCTGATAGAGCTACTTTAGTGCTTTGGAGCACTTTATCTAGTAAGACCTAGTTGTGTGATAGGTTATCAGCCTCAAAGGTCTCAAATATGAAATTTAAATGAGCTAGTATTTAATCCTCAGGGTGGGGAATAAGAGAAAGCTATGGTACACCTCTGCCTCTCAGTGTCTGGAGAGACACCCATGCACCCACCCACTCATTTGTGGATAATGCTTGATTCACCTTTTCTTTTATGTAACTAATGAAACTGTCGGCAGAAAATGGGAAGTAATTTTCATGATCATTCAATATATGTGAGGAAGGCAGAGCATAGATTAGTCTTCATTTCTGGCCTGCCACAAAAGACATCAGCCTACAAACTACCAAAGTGCTGGGTGAGTTCATACAGGTCTTCCACTCAGAATCCTTAGTGGAGGTAACTGTAAAATACCTTATTGCTTTTTTTTTACCTCTGAAGAGGAAGTGTTTAGTAACTCTTTACCTGGGCCTGTTTGGTACTAATAATGCCTCCTTAACCATTTTATGTTTTCATCATGAATATTAAGGCTTTTCTTCTAATAGTAAGCAGGAAAGGGCATCAAAAATGTCAATCAGGGTAGTAACTTACTCCTATTCAAATCACATCTATGTGTTATGGACAACAGAAAATATTTTTTTTACCCATTATTTCAGAGAAGAGGAAAAAAAAGCAGGATGCTTTCAAGTGTAGCCAGTAAAACAGAATCTTTCAAATCAATTGTATTACCATACCTAAGCTAATTTACATGGATAAATCCTAGAGGCTAAATCTTTACTTTCTGTTATCCTAATTTCCAAACACCACAGTGAGCCACGATATTTATTTCCAAATATATATATATTTAAATGGAGTTTAACCTCTTAATTTGTATGTCCTAGTCTAACATTATGGCAATTCAATCAAAGATATTTCTGCCACTATTTATGTTCATAAGGCATAAAGATTATAAAAAAAAGACCAAAAAAAAAAAGTGATGGCCTGTGTCATGCATTATTCTGGTTGATTCCTTGGGTATGCATCTAGTTGGGAGTTCATAATTACCTATAAAACCCTATAAGTTTTAAAATTTGGATTTACATTTAGAATCCATTTAATCAGGCACAAAACTACCTTCTATTGATGGGCAGCTGAAGGATCATTTTCTGACATGACTATTTTCAGATGTAATTAAATAGCTTTGAAGTAAGAGAATATTTTTCTAGTTTCCTAAGTAACCTGGAGAATGTTGGGAACTTTATTCAATATTGCAAAGTAGCATATACCCAAACTGTTTTCTTTTTCTCTTATGTGTTTTATATAGCAACTTAATGAAATTGGAATTATTTCAGACCTCTGGAAAGGATTACAGAATGCCCTAGAACACTTTACTTACTACTGGCATCAGTGGGTAATACATTTTGTTAATGCTGAAGCATGACCTGTTTGAATCATTTTCTTGTTTGCTACCAGCATATTAGTGCACTCATTCATACAGGTATGTATGCAAAAATATATTTTCAAACTTCATAAAGATGTTTTGATAAGACTACAACAGATTTTCTTTTCTTGTCAATGTTATTTCATTGTGTTCAGCATTCATACCTGACCAACCTTTGTGCTTTCACCTAACCCTTTCATTCTCTCATTTCCTTTTAAGTACATATACTCCCAAACTAGATTTTATGCTGTGTTTTCCCTTGGTTTCAATATAAGAGAATAGAACAATTGCTGGACCAGCATAAAATGCAGACCATATCTTTCAGAGAAGGTAAGATATTTGTTATACAGAAGATATAGACAAGTGCCTAAAAATTATCTTCCTATATGCAGAATTACAAGAGGGAGTTACGTGTTTAAGTAAAGAAAGCCAAGATACTACAGTATCTTATTTAAGACAGGATCCACCCTGAGAAAGAATTTCAGAACCTTTGTTCCTGATGCAAGTTCTTATACCAAGAATTTTAAAATGGCTTTCCCTCCTTGGGCTCAGAGACTAGGACAAAAGTACCTTGAAAAGCATATTTCTACTTAACCTGATCTAAATATCTCTCGTTTTGAAATATGAAAATAAAAAATGAGGTAAGGATACTGAGCACAAGCCTCACTGAGCAGAAACTGCCCTAAGCAGAAAGATACATAAGGATTTAGCAACCACTGAACATAAACATTGCATATAAATAGCTGATTCACTTAACTTATTTTAGCGAGGTGTATTTCAACCATCCACAAACAACTAGCATCCTGGAGCTTTTACATACACTTTAAAAAGCTGGTTTATTTGCTTACACAAGCCTGAATTACAGCCATACAAGCATGTTTTTGGTACCCAAAGAAGTCATAGCAACTGAATAAAGGTTTGCACTTTCTCCAGCACACAGCTGAACAAAAAATAGGTTTTCCAGGTAAAGTACTATAGCTCTAGTAAATTTTGTGTCTGAAATTCACACAAGCTGTATGTTTACTGGTATCATAAACAAAAAGGGAGATTTTACTTTGTTAGGGAAAAGAACACAACAGTATCTCTATGTGTGCAGCAGAATTAGGTAAGTCATGGCCTCCCAGGAATAAAATCAGCCATTATCCCTTGAAGAAAGCAGACAGCTGGGAAAACTGAATTCTGCTCACTATAGCAAGTATATATTTAACTTCGTTGAACTGCCTAGGGTTTCACTAATGAATCCATCCGAAGAACTCAATTGGGTCTTCCTGTCTAGACTTGAGAAGTAAATAAATATTACCTAATGCATGGTATTCAATACAGCAAACCCAATCACATTCATATACCCTTGCTGCAAGATGAAGCAAGCCAGCGATAAGTACTCTGCTCACTATTTCAGATGGACATCTGCACTTTGTTTAGTCTGTGCTTTATTACTCTGCCTGTTCCTTACATTCAGCTGCTGTGATTGATACAGTGACAGTAATTGATGTCACTCAGAAAAGACTTCATTCAGTTATAGGAACAATAGGTCAAGTAAGCAATTGAACTGCTTGCTGTTGCATCAGAACAGTTACTTGAAGACAGCTATGTGTTTATAAAGGCCCAGATCTATGCAATATCTATGAGAAATAAGCCCAGTCCACAAATGAGATTATTTCCCCCTGCCTGGAGTCCATGATTTCTCCATAATCATACATATTTGCATGTTTTAAATGACAAATGGTACTGCCTTCAGTTTTGGAAAGACATTGATCATGTAAGTGGATGTCTAGAAGCAGTAGGAGTGCAGAAAGCAGCAGTTCTTCCCTGTTAGACTCAACTGTTTTTAATTGCTTTGCAGAAAACTTAGTGTATGCTATAAATCGAATTTTTTCTTAGTAACACTGGTGGTTGTTTCAAGTTATCAATTGGGCGGAGTAAACTCAGAGTTGACACTAAGTCACCATCTAATTTTTTCACCCTTTTGATTTTGCTTTTACTTTACTGGGGTAACAGTTTAACCAAGGGTAGAAAGTAACAAAATAAAGTGCAGTAGAGGGGAAGTGATAGGTATGGTGAATTAATTCTGCTGTTGAGGTTATCAGGATAAGAGCAATGCTTTCACAGCAAGCAGAGAACTTTCACAGCTCCTTATCCTTCAATCCCCTAAATACTAGCCAGAAGAGTTGTGTTTAGTCAGGGTAAAACATCGGTTTTGGGATACAGTATCTCAAAGTGACTAAAATTTTGTTTTAAGCACTTGGGAAAGTAATTAAGAGGCAAGGCCTATGTCATTAGTCTGTAGGCTCCATCAGCAGTGGTTTTAGGATTGCAGCAACAGCTAATAGCTGTGTTGGTGTTTGTGACTGCGAGTAGGCATAGACACAGGCAACACTGCCTACCCCTCATATCCAGACCTCTTGCAGACTTTTTAAAAATAGCATATAAGAAAGCAAATCTGCAAGGTTTTTCATAATGCAAGGTAAAGCATGCTCAGTTATACTGGAGAAAGAGTAGAGAATCATGCTTCAGATTTCCATTCTTTATTGCCAACAGATTTATATTTAAAATGCCAAGGTCCAAAAAAAAAAAAAATAAATACTTCACTTTAGGCTGTAATAAATTAAAAAAATTAACAAGGAATGCACTTTGCCAGCCACAAGTGTGGGTATTTTCAAAAAATAAGGAAAAAAAAAAAAACAGTATGGCCATAGTTCACAGTTAAGCAACCAGAAGCTGCTTGTTACAATTATCCCCAACAACGGAGCTCTCCCTTCCCTCCCTTTCCAGATGTGTATTCACAGTTAAACTCCATCAGAGATGCTCTCTTACAGAGCAAATAGACACACTCTGCTCCGAGTTCAAGTCAAATATCTTTAACACA
Organism: Progne subis subis; assembly: GCA_022316685.1. Taxonomy (NCBI): domain Eukaryota; kingdom Metazoa; phylum Chordata; class Aves; order Passeriformes; family Hirundinidae; genus Progne; species Progne subis. The sequence continues at coordinate 23,745 of JAKJHU010002071.1, read as the reverse complement.
CATGAAGCAAGGAAAACTATGATCCGAAGAACTCCTTGTCACAACATTTTAGTCCAGCAAGTAGGTTTAGGCTTCTAATAGATGTGTGCCCAGCACACTTGGACAGTCCAGTTTTCGTACCACCACACATCCATCATCAACATACTAGTTGCTCGACCATCTCCACTGTAGATTCACAGTGAACAAGAGAATCCATTTGGTTTAGCAGTCGGTTCCTTCAGTTACATCGCTGCAGCAGCATGTTCAGAGCATATTCCATTCTGTGTTTTAGTTCCAATGAACATCCAGAAACCAGAAGAGTTGTCAGACGAAACGTTGTGGATATCCTGTCTTCATTTATGTAGGTAAGGAGATATTCCTCACTCTGATTGCAAATTATGACTTTTGTGTGATCATGGTAGAAGTTCACCTGTAAAAAAGAAGTCAATTGCCATTTGTCTACTTTCTCTCTCAGTTTGTGAGACTTAGCTTTGCAGTAAAGTATTTTAATACATTTTCTTTGGTGATGCTACCACACTTACTTGAAACGTGCCATCATTGAAGAGCATCATTAATGCTTTATCAGATTTGAGCCACTGTAAGAGGTAAAGCCTGGGCCTCCGTACATCTGTTAGGCTGGGCAAGTCTCCTCCCTAGGAAAGGGAACAGACTATTTTAAGCACTCAGTTCACATTTAATGTATTTTAACAGCTCAGGATTCTAAAGGTGCTGAACTTACATCCATGAGGTTCTCCTCCATATAGTGAGAGAAATACTTCAGTACAGTTACTTGGCTAATGAACTGTTCAGGAGCCTCTGTGGCTGAGAAGACAGAGCATTGGCCTAGCTCAGCATAGTAGTGCACTGTCCTGAAACAGAAAGAAAGAAAACAAGGAGGTTAGTGATGAGAAACAAATATTTGTGTTTAAACTACCTTAATGAGTTGTTGGCTTTGTAATGATTCTTACTTTTTGTCTGGCAGAAGGCTCATATGTGCCCCATTGTTGAAGAGGACCCCAACAGTGTGATCTGACAGCTGGTACCCAAAGCCATACTTGTTGGAGTAGTCCACCCATTTTGTAACCCACTGGAAGGATGCTGTCAGCTGTTCTTTGGGATTGCTGTCTGCTTCTGGCATGTTCTCCAGACATCCTCTCAAAACTCTTGCAACTGTATCAGCAACGCTTCCCATGGTACTGTCTTCCAAACCTGAAAAGGAAGGATTATTACACTGACCATGAGTACATAGAGTCATGTTCATTCTAAACCTTTCAGTTACCTAGATTTTAAGAAATTCAGCCTTAATGACTTTCTAATTTAATTTTTTTCAAAAATATTGCCTTTAACAATATCAAAAATAAGAGGATAAAAGTAGATGTTTGTTTCACATTTATAAGATATAAGAAAGATAAAGCTGGGATTCAGACTTAGAGGTCACATTTTGCAGCACTTACATTCACTGCTACTGCTGCAGCTTCCCAAAGTTCCTCTGACTATCATCCGAATGGAGTCTCCAATCTGCTTAGTTTCTGGCAATGCTCCTGACTTCACCACTGTCGTGATAAGAGGCTGAATCTCCTAGAAGAGATGTCAGACATGTAAACATCAAACAAAACACGAGCCAAGGCTTATACTCAAGTTTTGCATGGCGCTCCTGTTTCTCAGCAAATGATAGATTCTGTGGAAACTGGTATTCATGTACAAAGATTACAAAGTACAAAGAGCTGCTGCTAGCCTGAGCTTAGAGCAGCACATCAGGTCTTTCTATTCTTTAGATCTTCAATTTGCATCTCACAGGCTATTAATCAGTTCTCTGCCCTCTTGCCCTAGCATGGGAGCAGCTGTGTGCAGGTCTGAACACCAAACAGAAAACTTCAGCAAGTTATTTGAAGAAGCCCTAGTTAAATATGAATTGAATCCCTGTATTTGGAATATTGAGAAATAGCACCTGGCAGACAAGTTAACACACAGGCAACAATGGAGTCTAAGTAGATACTATAATTACTCAAAAGCCAAAATTTATAGTCTCCCTACAAAGGCTACCATACCTTTGTGATGCTTGTTTAAAGCAACTGTGCTAATCATTTAAGCTTGATTATGCCGTGTACAGCCCCAGTTCTGATATCCAAGTCAAATATAATTTAATTATAGCTACTCCACCCAACTCTTACTGGATTTAAATTGAACTGCACTTGCATATACCTCATCTGTCTTGTGTTTGGGGGCCTGCTGGGTTATCGATGTCTTCTTCAAATCATGTCTGAGCTTGTAGATTTCTTCATCTTCTTTAGCTAGTCTGTCTGCAATACAGGAAAAAAGAAAATTCTTCTGAATCTGGAAGTGCTATTGAATTATAAAAAGCATAACAACATAGCTGCAGAAAACACATTGTCTTCCTCCAGCACCACCTTCTAAGCCTGCCATAGTCTCCCAGAGAAATGATGCCATTATACACAAATCACTTAAGAGACTAAATTTCAATAGACATTACAAACTAACAGATGACTGCTATAGACATGGATGCTGTAAGAAGCATTCACATATGTAAGCTGACATAGGTGGGCAGGCTGCCATCTATACTTATCAAGAAAAAAGTCAAACCAACCCTGGAAAGCTCTGAGACACAGATATAAGTCTTCTGTTGCTATCTCACAGATGTACACTAATATGAAACTGATGCAATAGAGATAAATGGACTGTATCTAGGCATGAACTTACTATGCATGTCAAAGTATCTGGCCTTATCCTTTTTACCCCCAAAGAGAGCAGCAGCTGCTTTTTTGAAAAAATTTTTAGCAGGACTTGACAAATGGAAATCAGGGACAGTGTGACAACAGCTTGCAGAAAGTCTTTCAGGTGTAAAGCCCTGTGGAAATGCAACAAAAAAATTTTAGACCACAGAGTGCATTTTTGTGTGGATTTTTTTTTTTACAACACTGATAGTAGACAGTACAAACCTGTAAGAAGAATTCATGTCGAATTATTTCATCTAAACTGGGCCGATCTTCAGGGTTTTTTGATAACATGCTAGCTATTAAGTGTTTTGCAGGTGCCAAGAGAGATGAAGGCAGGCTGTATCTTGCTTCCCTTATACATCTGTAGGTTTCTTTAAGATTTGTAGTCTCAAATGGGGGTCTTCCCAACAGCATTGTATACCTGTTTAGAGGCAAAGGAAAACTTATTTTACACATCCACCATACTTGTGCCTACAGCTACTCTGCCTATCTCCAAACAAAGAAATTCTGCATCTGAGCTACACATGTATGAAAGGCTATAAATGGATGCAGTACTGCATCCACTTTGAACTCTAAAGCCTAAGCCACTGATAGATATATTCTATTTCAAAGGCAGGGAAGTACTTACATTACACAGCCCAAGGCCCATATATCAGATTCACAGCCGTGCCCTTGTTTATTAAGGACTTCTGGAGAGAGGTAATTTGGTGTGCCACATATTGTTCTGAAAAATCAAAGACACCACAAAACTGGTTAGTATTTCAAAAAGAGGAAAGAGCTATTTTTCATAGGGCAGGTTTTCCTCTCAAGTTCAGACAAGAATTTGAGACATCTAAAGAGGATTTGCAGGAGCTTTGATTTTTTTTTTTTTTTTGTCTTCATGATACTGGAAGGACAGTAACTAGCTTTTGCTATGGAAAATGACTTGTCATTTCCATATTAATTGGGTTTCATTTACTACTAGACTATAAATTTTTGATGCTCCTACCTCCTCCTGTGCTCCAGTGGTTCCAGCCTAGCTGCCAAGCCAAAGTCACCCAGTTTCAGTTCCATGTTCTCATTGATGAAGAAGTTACCTGGCAGACAAAGAAATTCCAGTTAGTCCATCTTTGGCAAGGTAGGAATGCATTTACCACACGTGCTGAGTCATACTTTGTTCAGAGCGAGAAGCTATGCAAGGTTTTTTTTTTTTAATTAGGAATGCTTAACGTCATCCCTTAAGCACTATGAGTTTCCACTGTAAAGACAGACTAAGGTGATTCTACTAAACAAATTATCACCATACAAGAATAAAGTGGTACAATGCTGACAGGGCTGGAGGAGTGTATTTTCAAGTTCGCAATCTGGAGAACTTACCTAGTTTAAGATCCCTGTGTAAGATTTCCTGTTCATGAAGATACTTTAGCCCTGACACAATTTGCCTGAGGTAGTATCGTACTTCTGGTTCTGTCAATACCTTCCTTGCTTTTAAGATGTGAGCCATTGACTGCAGAGGAAAAACAAATGGAGAAATGTCACTGGCAATTCATGCGAAAGATCCGCCTTAAGCAAAAGTAAATGAGGACTTAGAGAAACAACAACTAAAGCCACAAAAAATAACTTTTAAACATCACACATGCAAATCAGTTGCAGATTCCAGGTAAGTAAATACTGGATTTCTCCCAGTTGATGCTCACCCTTCTACTGCAGTATTCCAGAAGAATGTAAATATTCTCTCTGTCTTCAAAGTAGTGGTAAAACTGCACAATGTGTCTATGATTAAGCATTCTGTGCAGCTCAATCTCTTTATCAATCTGAAAAGACAAGATAGTGGGAGAGAAGAAAGATGTTGTCAGCCTTACTTCCATAAGATTGAGCAGACAGCTCTATCAGAACCATTTCAGGAAATGGGGTAGGGAATCCAGCACACAGAGCTGGAAAATTAAAAAATAAATAAATAAATTTAAACAAACAAACAAAAAATCATGCGTACATACCTTCTCCCTTTGATGAGGTTTTGCCACTCTGCTGTGAGGAATGATTTTCGCAGCATAAACTTTATTCGTTGTCAAATCTGTCATCTCGTAACACTTGGCAAATCCACCCTAGAGAGACATAGGAGAAAAAAAGGAAATTAGAGCAGGCATAAATGCAGCCCCACACTTAGTCATTCACCAGCTCATGTATTAGTCAAGAAGCGCAGCTTCCTTGGCAAAGGGCAATTTTTCTAAGGACAGGTCCCGGGTCCATCATCTGTCGGAAGGCTCGCGCTCCCCACTCCCCGCATGCACCACCTAAGTCGCTCCCGCGGGCTCGCCGGAGCCGAAGGCACGATTCCGGGGCAGTAAGGGCGCTCGGACGCACCGCGCCTGGCGCGGGCGGCGCCGGGCGGGTGGTGGGCGGCAGAGCGGCGCGGCGCGCTCGGCTCTCGGGGGAAGGCGGCCGGCAAGGAGCAGCGCCCGCCGGCCGCTCCGCCGAGAAGGGCGGCGGGCTGGGCGCAGCGGCCGTCGCCGCGGGAGGGCACGGGGCTCGCCGCGGCCATTACCTTTCCGAGCACCTTGCCGCGGCAGTAGCGCTTCCCCGTCGTGGGGTCGGTTATAATCCGGGAGACCTCGGCTGCGGGGTGGCCGTGCTGGTGCGGCTGCTCCTCCGCCTTTTTCCTGCGCGACTCGCTGCCGGCCGCTCTGCCCGCCGCCGCCTCGCAGCACTTGGCACCGCCGCCGCCCGGTGGGTGGGCGATAGTCCGTAGCAGCTCCATCAGCGCGCCCCGCAGGCTCCGTCCTGCCGGCCCGACTCCTGCACTCCCAACCCTACCCTCCCCACCCACTCCGCTCGCAACGCCAAGCAGAAACCCGGCTCGCCCTTTATATACCGGCAGGCGGCTCCGCCCCAACGCGGCGGCACCGCCCCTCGAACCCGCTCCGCCCTCCCGGCTCGGCCCGCCCCGGGAGTGCCCGAGCAGAGCGGGGCAGCATCGGGCGGTCTTGTTCCGCCCTGCCTTGCCCGGCTGTGGCGGGGGAGGAGAGCGGAGCGGCGGGGCGAGCGGGGGCTGAACCACTCTCTTGTCCCCCTACAGCGGCGGAGGCTGCTCTGGCCGCTACCGTCCCGTGTGGGAGTTCGACAGAGAAAGCCGCAGCAGATGTGTTTTCCTCGCTCGAGGATTGCTGCGTGCGAGGCAGTGTGGGTGATGATGGACGATCCGAGCTGTGGCCTGTAGGAGCGGCCCCGTAACGCGTGCCTGTTGCTGCACGTGAGGAAGGGCAGGCGTTTGTCCCGCCCGTGCCAAAGCAGCTCCACCGCAGCAGGAGGACCGGGCCAGCATGGAGATGCGGCCCGTGGGCTTGCTCAGGTGGTGCAAATCACTGGCGTGAATGCCCCGCTGCCAAGGGGCTACCATGCCCCTCCCTTTGTAAGGACAGCCCATGACTAGGGACAACCCCACAGCTGTCTGACAACAGTCAGCTCCAAAATCTCTTCGTAAGCAGCAAATAAATCAAGTTGGAAGGTGCCTGAAGGCAATTGTAGTATAGTGCCTCTGTACAGACAATTGCTGAAAAGTGTAGTGTGGTCTGGGAGAAAAATATTGAAACGTTAAACAGTTTTGCATTTCCCTAGTCTGAAGATGCAAAAGTGCTCAAATTCATTATTTTCTTAGTGTGTTACACATTTCTGAAGTAGCATTTTCTTGCTGGCAGACAAAATACTTCCACCTGCTTTCATTGCTGGTAAAAATGAAAGACTAGTTGATTTAGTAGGAATGACTCCCAGAGCATGCAACTGTGTAAGTTATTTCAGTGTCAGTCCCTAAAAATACCTCATTTCACATCTTAAAATAACAGAATATACTTATTTTAGGATGTCAAAAGCAGAATGCACGCCTTAACAGAATACACAAAGGCTCCCCAGCCAAAACCAGAAAAAGGGTAGAACAGCAATATTTGTTTATTTGTTTCACTGCATAGGTATTGCTTTATGAAGGTAGCTGTGCTCAAGTGTTAAATATACTGGAATGCGTACACTCTTCTTCTGCCCATCTGCAGTTTTTTAATGGGCATGTGCTGCTGCATTCAGGTGCCTTCCTAACCCACTCCGCAAAACCTAGTCAACTTCCAATAGTATTATTAGTCATTAACCACAGGGCTAGAGGTAAAAATAAAAAAGAAGGAAAAATTGGGATACATAGACACTGTTCAATCCTGTGCCCCCTCAGCCCTTTGTCTTACAGGCATTGACTTCCAAAACAAATATTTTTACTCTCACATAACCTTACCTTTCTCCAAAAATAAGTTACGAATAATAAATAAGATTTCTCTATGCTTTGTTTAGTGTCAGTACATTGCTGTGGTCTGCTGCGCTGAAAGGCTTTTTGGGAAAGGGAAAATAGGCAGAATAGAAGTACACGTTTCCCCTCCTCTGGAAAGAAGCGGTACTGCACGTGGTAAAAAGCAAAAGTAAGGGGGAAAAAAAAAAAAAAAAAGCGCTTTGTCTGGTAAAGGTTTAGGGCAAATTGTTAAGCTTGACTCTAAGAGGACACAGGCACATGGTTAAAGCTAAGTACACAAAGTGTTCTGATAAGCAGGACTGGCGCTATGTGTTCTCACCTACTTTGCTGAAACGAAGTATTTAAGCTGTTCCCTCTGAGTTACAAAAGGCCACGAGGCTGCTGGGCTGTCCCATGCAGCAGTTACTCCAGGACTGATTCTCCCACTTTTACATAGGGAGCATTTACCTAACACTTATCTCAAGGTGCCAAGTTTACCATACTATTTATTGTGAGGTTTTACAAATCAAACTTGCTTTCTTCTGAAGGTGATCTCTTGGATAAAATAACACTACAGCAAATGTTTGAAACTGACCTTTTTGTGTCTTGCAAGGGCAAGCCATCCTAGCCTGTGCTCTGTAATCTCCAACTTTTTCTTCCAAATTTCATTGGCAAAATGCTCAAATATACCTGCAGCCTGCACAAGAAGCTTATTTGCAGGCAGGCTAAGATAGCCACAGCTCTGTAGCCAAATCAGTATACAACATTACAGTTTCCCTGCCAAGAAACAGAGCAAACCTAGCCCAAAATCAGGCCTCAGGCATTCCTTCTGTCTCTGTCTTTAGGAAAAAAAAAAAAACAAAACAAACAATCACCTATTCCTACAACTCCATTTTTACACAAATATACACCTGTTCATAAAAGCTGTATTACCAAGGGTCTGGGAAGACTGGTTGTGCATAAATCACTGGTTCAGATGAAGAATGGGAATTTGACAGTCAGAAGCTGTCTGTTTACAGGCTTGTGGGAGGAAAGTCTTGTCAGGAACTGCTTATTCTTACCCTAACATTATGACAGTGAGATGTTCAGAGACTTATATTTCCAAAAAGAAGTACATTAAATCCTGGATGTCCAACTTCATGAACATTATGGAACTTCGTCACTGTGTTCACGATCATGATTTTGCCAGGGAAATCAAAACTTTATATGAAATCAGGAGCAACAACATATACGTGGCTTCCGGACTGACTGTCAGCTGAATTTTCTGAATACTTGGTGCCACTAGCATGATTTTCCCTACCCAGTATGCCAGTCTAAGCCGATTCAGTATGCTCTTACAGGAAGACACACAATTCATACTGGACTTGGGTGGCAGCCCACACTGGTTTGGCAGGCAGCCCTGACCTTTTACCTGGCTGGCCTCATTATTTGATTTGTGCTATCAGGTTAGGTGATAGCTCTCCTGCCTCAGGTTAGCTTTTGGAAGAACCATGTTTTACATTTAGCTGGTCATGGAGTGCCCTCAGCTGTTGAAGAGAGGTTATGGCAGTCTGTCCTAAAAGAAGTGTATTCCACTTAAAGATGGGACAAACGAGTAAGTTCCATGAACAGCATCTTTACTGAAATACGTATCACGATATACAAACAGCTTCTAGAACATCACCCAATAGAAAATGTGTTATTAAATTAGGGCTTTTACACAAAGTTCTTCATGATGTTTGTGACTTGTCTTGAGTCTATTGCTAACCTTTCTTCACTTTAGTCTTTATTGATTGTCTAAGTCTCATTTAGCTTCTTGGTTTATTACTGTCTAGGTTTAGGGCAAATTTGGGAGGGAACTTCCAAATGGGTTTCTTTTTAGAAAAATTCAAGCCGCCCCTCCCTTTTAGTTCGGGAAAGATTTCTTTGGAGAAAAGTGGAAAAAAAAAATCATTTAACAAGTAAAGTACTTACAAACATGAAAAAATTATTAATATTAAACAATAGAAATTTTAATTGTTCTGAAGAGATGGCAAAATCTGAGACTCCTTGTTGTGGGTGTAGCTCCTCTCGGTCAGTCCCTTATCAGTCCCTGCGGTGCTGGAAAATGCCGCGTCCCAGCCCCCGTGGGCCATGGCTGTGAGCTCCCGGTGTTCTGGGTTTTCAGGCCGGACCAGGGCCCATCAGTTCCAAAAAAGAGAAAAGCCACAGTCTGGGGAACTTCTCTGCCTCAGCTAGCTACAAACTGACTAAAAGCAAAGGGGAGCTCTCTGCTGCTGTCCGTGCTGCAGACAGCACAGTCCGTGAGAGAGACTGCGGGGGAGCAAGTGCAGTGTCTGCAAACAAACTGCGCGATTCCTTTCCCCCTTCGCTCTCGGAACGAGTCTGAAAGGTGCAGAACTTAATATCCAGCATAAACAGAGCAGACAGTTGGGGATACAAGCATCATAAAGTCACCCCAGGACAATTACCTAACTTATCCTCTTAATTTGCAGTTCCACACTACTCTTTTCTCACCACCCCATATGGGTCTATATGTTCTCTGTTTTTGTTTTCCACACTTCCCCTGTTCTCCAGGGCACTAGTTTTTGTGTTTCCAGTAATGTATCAATTTCTAGGGTTTCTAGTATAGGCATCTTTAACAAATAATTTATAAAATACAGAAAAACTGGACTAGGTATAGAATTAAACATTTGCTCTGATGCTGCCATGTGGTTTCAGTGTACCACTTCCCTTGCAGGATTTTATTGTCATAGATTGGTCTTTTACACAGGTATGATACGATATGCTCTTCTTAAATCATTGCAGAGCTAGTGTAAAGCCCTTGTTTCTGCTATAATAAATGTATTTTAATTTTCCTTGTTTGAAGCTTGGCAATGTTTCCAAAGACCTGAATTCTTCTCCAGTTTTGTTCGAAGTGGTCTATTAATTAAAAATCAGGCAGGCTACCAAGAGCTTCAGGCAATCTTATGTTTTCCCAGAAAGATCTCCCAAGAAAAGAGGAGGATGTTTAGGGAAGCAGTCACACAGGCTATGCTACCTTTTAGTTCCTTCTGGGGTGGTGCCAAGGTCTGTTCTCTCCCTCCCTGCTCAGTATAAGTTCCCTTGGGGCTGGCAGGAAGACAGGCTTGCAGTTATGGTAGTTACAGGATCCTGTATTTGGTCCCCAAAGACACAAAACTCAATTTCTTTGAATTTAATGCATACTTACATGGTCAAGATTGTTGGATGGCTCTGAAAGTTGTTCCCCCAGTGTGTATGATAGAGTATGAAAACAATATAGCTCTGGCCAAGTTTCAGTGTCAAGTGAAGACAATGCCAAAGGGACTCATCTTCCTCTTAACCCTCACTCCTCTCTCATTCTTCCCCTGTGCTGCCTGGGTTGAATAATGTCACATAGCTTTATTTCAGGCACTAGCCCCTGCTCTCAGAAAGTGCAGTAACACTTTCATACAGCATCTGCTTCTAAAAATGAAGTTAGACCACAGGTTTGCACATGGTGTTATTTTTGGGGTTTTGTTTTTTTCACAGCTTGATTTGTTTTTCCTGCATATGTCAGATGAAACAAAGATTATATTAGCCTCAAAGTTGAGTACTGCAAAAGTAAAGACACTAAAGATTTTGCTTTTAAAGGTTTTAAAGGAGAATACTGTCAGATACATAATTTCCTTCAATGTAATTCTCAGTGGCCACTATTTGCCACCTTTAAATGCCCTGATGAGAAACAAGAGTGCAAATTCTATTAAGCAAGAAAAAACTGTTAAACCAAATGACCATAAAACCGAATATTTTATGTAGCATCCTGTAGGAATCACAGGCATTCTGGCTTTTTCTGCATTGTGAATGCTCCTAAGTGCTTACTTAGTTAAACAGTACCACAAGACATTTAAGGAGACATCCTGGCGCTGTGGCCATTCGGTCTGCTATCAGCATCTCTTCCCAGAAGCTGCCACAGCTTCTGGTGTTTTTTGGTCCCATTTAAGATGCTTGAAGCTTTGTGAGTCCAGGACTTGAGACACGACACGCTGGTGATGGAGTTGTTATGGCCAGAATTAGCCTGCCTCTTGTATAAATGACTGCTAGGCCAATTAGGCAACTACATCGATCATGCAGAAGGAACAAAGATCTGTGTGATGGTAAAGCTTCATGCTCAGTATTAGAGACACTAAGCTTCAAACCTGAGGAACAATTGGAGTAGTATTTTGTGCCCTAAAAGAACTGTCTAGAATCTTTTGTATTGGCGCTTTTTTTTTTTTTTTTTTTTTTTTTTTTTTAATTTGGTCCTTCTCAGTGCCCAAATATCTTACACATAAAACCTCCTTGTTAAAGGAAATAATGCCAAAGGGTAGTCAAAATCCTCTAAAGAGAACAAAGAGGTCAGTACTTCAGTCAGTATGTTTCCCTTCCTGATCTCCCTTTCCTTTTCCAATTTCAATCTTCAAGTACTGCAGGATACAGGACAGCAGGGTTGCTTACCAATTAGGCTAAGTGTATATTTTCTTTCTATGGATAGAATTGCAGCTTCCTGAATCCTAAGGGCAGAAGTCAGGGTTACTGGAGCTCAGATAACACAGGCAACACAGGAACAGTGTTATGAGATATATAATGTAAGAGTATATGTCATAGGTTATCTGTCTTATGACACTCTCTTCTACCCAGAACAACCATACCTGGTTTTTATGCACGTGCTGCCAGTAACTAGACATGTACAGGCCACTTCTGACTATGTATTATAAACATGAAGAACAAGAGAGGAGAACATTTATGAAATTGTAAAGTTTTGCTGTCTTATTTTCTGTAATTAGCTAGGATTGCAGAACAAAACAGATACAAAGAATCAAATCTTCGGGCAAACAGGAGTACCAGTCATTATTCCTAATCCTCAACAGTTGGAGCTAATGTTCAAACAGAGCAAGACAGTGATGCATGTCTTAATAGTGCTTGGATATGGAGAAACTGGGAAATTAGAGGCGAAGGTAGGAGAGCTGAGGATCTACAGAAAAATGAGTTACTGCAGAATTAGATATAAGCCAGCCCTCCCTATCAGCACTGTAGGTATGAGAGGACCTCATTGCTACCAAAGCAAGATATGCCAAAAGCAATCCTGAATAGAGCAGAATAGAGTCTGCCCAGGAAGAAAAAGTGGGCTGTCCTCTCTTTCCCCTTGGGATTTTATTAAACTAAATTAATAATTATTATCTTTCTCGGATTTCTTTTATACACTCTTCGAAGATAAAAACAATAAGATTTAAAAAAGCATGTAGTAGGGAGACTTAACACCACATGTTACAATCAATGTTTTGACATGACAGAGGTATGTATTCAGAGATTCTGTGGGGAGCTGAGAACCACACTTTTCAATAAGCTCTTTTCTGTCTTACATCAAAAGCTTCTCTGTGTCTCTTACCTTGTGTTATGTATTTATATCTCTAGGTTTTTTCCCAGGTAAAAGTACTTTCTACATTTATGTAAATATTTAAAAGTGGCTGCCACTAAATTTAGTTTATTGGAGTTACACTTGTTCTGACTGCTGATCTGAAGAGCTGAAGCATGTCAGTAAAGCCAGTGTACTGAATGAAAATAGATCACACACTGAACAATGGGCTCTAAGGGAAGTTAAGACATGTAGGAAACAGAGACATACAAAGTCTGGTCTGCTGGCCTCTTTAAGAACAGAAATGAGAGCAGGTGATATTTAAGACAGAATGGATAAAAGAAAAGATGAACAAAAAGAATGTCCTAAATAGCTAGACATGAAAATGAAAATCCCCACTAGATTTTTTCAGCAACTCACTTTGATCCTTTCATTCCAGCATGCTTTTAAAGGTATTATTAACATCAGCCACCCAGGCAAAGTAGGTAGGCCAGTGCCATACTTTCCTTTTCCTGAGTTTAGCTGTGTGGTCCACCAATGTCCAAAGACCTCAGGTAGTTATTGGACACAGAGTATGAAACCAATATAGCTTTTCAAATTTCGGAAGCCAGTACCTTGAATAAGCTACTCATCAGTGGGAAAAAACACTACAGGTAATCATATTTGACAAATGCAAACAAAGCCAGAACTATAAGAAAGAACCTTCTGGCAAAATGATAAATACACTAGCCTGAAGAGCAAATACTGCCCTCTGAGCATGGTCTATCTGTTTGGGAGTTGTCACTGTCCTGACAGACTAGACACACAGTGGAAAGTAAAAAAATCTGTATACCTTCCAGCACCACAGCAGATGCTTTTCTGCACATCTGTGCCGAGAGGAGGCAGTTAGGACTGCCCAAAGGGAACACAAAAATTCAGTTCCACTGCTATAGACTGACACTACCATTTTGTCCAGTGCAGGGGACATTTGGGGAAACTTTTAGTTCTATCAGATCTTTAGTTCTATTTCAAATTGACATTTTATGCCAGTTTGGGCTGTGGGTTCTCAGTCAACCTTTAATGTTCTGTATTAGTTGACATGGAGCAGTTTTTAAGTTTTGAAAGCAGTTGTTATTGGCACAGACCAACCACAGCAAATTTATTGTGTAACACATACACCACATTTTCATGTCTGAAGTGCATAGTAATGCCCCAGAGCAAATACAAAATAATGCAGAAAGATAACATTTGACAGAACTTAAAACAAGGTAAAAACAAGAATACAAGTAGTTATTGTGCATATTGTGCACAACAGTTGTGCAATGCAAAGAGAAGCTTTGGTGTCTGGCAAAGGGTAAGTCTTTGGGAAGGAAGTAAAACATTGCAAATACAAGTTTAGAAACAGGATGTGATAGCTCAGCCAACAACATGGATTATTGGATTTTTGAGATGGATATGAGCTAATTTTAACTCTCATTTTAAGTAAAGCAGATTACTTCCTTCAGTGAATGTATAGCAGTGACCTTCACAGTGAACTTTGAGGTTTCTCCTATTGAAGTCTGCATTTAACTTCAAAAGTTTTTGCTTCTATTTTTGACTTTCAGAAGGGCTGGTGTGCTAAAAGAACTATCTCTCTTTTTAGATATGTCAACTTGAGTTTATGAAAAATATTGCATCTCCCTTGTCTGGTTTATATATTTAGATTCTCATGGCAGAGATTCTGCCACTAGAAGCTTCCCTATTTTGCTTAGTTATCTCATTACTGTTAGCGTTAGATGACAGATGTAAGACTCATAGAATCAGTCAACTCCTGACTTAAAGAGACTCATGTTTTTCAAGTAGTGACAGAGTCATGATCAACATTCCAAATAATACCCAATTGATAATTGAGATGTATGATGGAAATCATCCAATACACTTGCATAAAACATATCTATTTTTAAAAAATCAGAATTTTGTTTTATTCCACTTGGGTTCCTTGGTGATGGTGCTTCTGGTTAGACTTATGGTAGTTAAAGAAGGATGGTTTACAGAAGCAGAGAGTGAGCAGTTATGAGAAACTCTGGTTCCTATTCTTTCAGTTCACACTTGTATGTGCTTTGCAAGAAAACAGGAAAAGGTCATCTAAGTGGAAAACAATGTGGTGAGTGTTGTTTAAGTACCTTAGAGTGCTTTAAGAAATGCATTTGTGGTTGGACAAATGTTTTCAAACCCCATGCAGCCCTACAGGCTTGAAGAGGAATGGCTTGAGAGTTCATCAGCAAGGGACTTGGGGGTGCTGGTGCCAGTGACTGAACGTGAGCCAGGGTGTGCCCAGGTGGCCAAGAAGGGCAATGGCATCCTGGCCTGGATCAGCAATGGTGTGGGCAGCAGGAGCAGGGCAGGGATTGTCCCCCTGTGCTGGGCACTGGTGAGGCCACACCTCGAGTGCTGTGTCCAGGTCTGGGCCCTGAGTGCAAGAAAGACACTGAGGTGCTGGAGTGAGTGCAGAGGACAGCAAGGCCCATGAGGCATCTAGAGATCATGTCTTATGAGAAATATCTGAGGGAGCTGGGGGCTTTGTCCTGGAGAAGTGGAGGCTCAGGGGAATCCTCACTGCCCTCTACAACTGCCTGAAAGGAGCTTGTTAGTAAGGTGGGGTCCAGTCTCTTCAACTATACCTGAAGTGAGAGGACAAGAGGAAATGGCCTTAAACTGAGACAGAGGATATTTAGGTTAGATATTAGAAAAAATTCTTTTCACTGTTAGGGTGGTCAGGCACTGGAACAGGTTGCCTACAGAGGTGGTGGAGTTACCACCCCTGGAGGAGTTCAAGAGGCATCTGGGTCTGATGGCAAATGAAGTTTAGTAGTTTAGAGATTACCATCAGTAGTGCTGGGTTGACAGTTGGACTGAATGATCTTGAATGTGTCTTCCAACACTGATGACTCAATTCAGAGTTATCCTGATTTCAGTAAGACTAGTCCCCAAGCATGTATTTGCACTGAAAGAAACAAATCAGGTAGATTTATGAACAAGTTCCTCTGATCAGGAAGTGAAAATGCCCAAATCTATATGTATTAAGAACTGCAGACTTTGTTGGACGTCATTAGACCTAGACTTGTCTAATGTAAATTCAATCCCCCACCCCAATCGCTTCCCCGGGCCCCCCCCATCATCCCTACCCCTGGATGACATCACCCCTCAAGCAAACCACACCCCCCACTGGAGCGTAGGCGCCCCGGAGTCAGGGCTTCCCCGCTCCTCTTTCCGGTTCCCATGGTCCAAACCCGGAAGTTAATGAGCCGGTGCAGCAGCCGATGGGGCAACCGCCACCCTCCCCCACCCCGTTCCTACCCTAGCCCCGGTCACCTACCGAAATACCCGCAGATGCCATAACATCAGAGCAACTTATCACCCATTCCCACAGGCAACCATAGGAGAACTGTGCAAAGCCCACAAAGCATATGGGTGGGACGGGCCCTACTTTAGGGGACTTCTCTGCACGGATCTCTCGGGTGCAGCAGTGGTCCCTGCTGATTTGAAGCAACTGTTCTCATGCTTGCTCAACTCCACAGAATATAAACTCTGGGAGGGGGCATGGAAAGAGCTGCTCAGAGATGCCCTGCTGGGGCTCCTGAACGATGTGGGGACTATGGTAGATGATCACGGGAACCCCCTCACTCTTGAACACCTCGCTGGGGAGGGGCAGTGGGTGGTAGCAACTGACCAAGTGGCCATTCCTCCTCAGTGCGTCCATGTAGTGAAAGAGGCAGCCTTAACAGCACGTTTTTGGGATGCAGCCTCATGGTCCTGTCGTTCCATATTCAAAAATGGGACAGGGCCCAAGTGAATCATTAACTGATTTTGTGGAACCGCTCACCAGAGCCATTGAGGTCCAGGTCAAAAATGAAGGGGCACAGGAGGACATCCTAGTGGAGATTTCATTTTCAAATTCGAATGATTTATGTCGTGCTGCAATCTTGAGTCTTCCCGTAGACCCTCCACCCACCCTGCAAGACATGCTTCAGGTATGTCAGGTAAAGGTGCCATTCATGAGCTCCTCCACAGGACATCGGCCCAAATCACACCACGTTGCGGCCATGGACGCTGAAGATTCCCGAAAATCACCAGGAGGAAGCCTTCTCTTCAAGGCTCACAAAAATGTTTTTTATGTGGCAAATTAGGACATTGGTCCTCCAAATGCCTCCTTAAGAATGAATCTGAGGACTTCCAAAACAAAAGAGGGGGAGGGGAAGGGAAAAAAGGGAGAGGGTTTAAACCCTGACAAAAAACTAATGGGGAAGCGCAGGTCCACCCTGCGTGATGGAAAAAATGGGGTGGACCGGGCAGAAGGGGAAGAGGAAGGGAACCAAAAGAAAAAGAATGAAAAGCAGCCTTACCCCATTCGGGGTGGCAGCACAAATAATTTACTGGAGGTCACTTATACGGACCATGACATGGCACAACCGATTTTGATAACTAATTCTAACTATTCACCCTAGAGGTTACAGCTCACGGGGGGTTTGCCCCTGAAAGACGGTGACCGGAAACTTGTGTCAGTCGACAACAGTAAGCAGTGCACTTGGCCAAGGGTTGAAGGTAAGCTCATCATTGTGGAGGATTGCAAACACACTCCACAAGAGATCGAAATCCTTCCGGGAACACTTGACAACAATCCTGGGAGATTCGTTTTCTGTCTACATTGCACCCACCCACCAACATTTATACCTAAAGGGCAGATAGTTGCCCAGATCATACCCACCTGGGAACGCCCAGAAGAAGACAACATACCAACAGCTTGTCCAGTATGAAACATCACAGAGGCGAAGCCCCAGGTGGCGTGTGAGTTAAGTGTGGGTGGGGAGGCCCTTAACATCACTGGCCTCCTAGACACGGGGGCAGACGTGACGATCGTTCCTGCCAAGCATGGGCCATCACATTGGGCCTTGGAAAACGTGGCAGGACACGTGCAAGGTATAGGGGGAATGCAATTGGCCAAACAATCAAAGAGTGTGGTGCAAATTAAGAGGCCAAAAGGGCAATTGGCCAGTTTACGCCCTTTTGTTTTGGATTATAGGGAACCCTTGTTGGGGAGAGACCTGATGGCCCAGTGGGGAGTGACAGTTGACATCCTGGACCCCTCACAGGATTTTTGGGTGGTGGCCGCTGAGGAGCGCCCTACCCGCAAGCTGAATTGGAAAACAGATTCACCAGTGTGGGTAGAACAGTGGCCGCTTTCAAAACAGAAATTGAAGGCACCTGAAGAGCTCGTGGATGAACAGTTGGCCAAGGGCCACATTGTAGAGACCACCAGCCCTTGGAACTCACTGGTTTTTGTTATTTGGAAGCCGGGGAAGGACAAGTGGAGACTCCTCCAGGATCTCAGACAAATTAGCAACATGATAGAAGACATGGGCTCTCTCCAACCTGGGATGCCTACCCCGACCATGCTCCCACAAAACTGGAAATTGGCAGTTATAGACATAAAAGATTGTTTCTTCCAAATTCCCCTACACCCTGACGATGCCCCACGTTTTGCATTCTCAGTTCCCACCGTTAACCGAGAGGCCCCGAGGAAACACTATCATTGGCAAGTTTTACCCCAAGGGTTGAAAGTTTCTCCTGTCATCTGCCAGTGGTATGTGGCTTCCTTGCTGTCCCCGGTCCGCGTAGCCACAGAGAAAGCAGTCATCCATCATTATATGGATGATGTGCTTGTGTGTGCCCCCATTGATGATGTCTTGTCCCACATGCTTGACCTGACAATTAATGCGTTGGTTGTTGCAGGTTTCGAGCTGCAGGAAGACAAGGTTCAAAGGATGCCACCTTGGAGATACCTTGGGCTGGAGATTGGCAAGAGGACCATTGTGCCGCAGAAATTGGAAATCAGGGCCAAAATCCAGACCCTCGCAGATGTCCATCAACTGTGTGAGGCATTAAATTGGGTAAGACCCTGGCTAGGCCTCACAACCGAGGACCTGGCCCCTCTTTTCAATTTATTGAAAGGGGGAGAGGAGCTGAGTTCTCCTAGGGAACTCACCCCGGAAGCGAAGGAAGCACTGGAAAAGGTACAGCATCTGATGTCCACTCAGCAGGCTCACAGGTGTGATCCAGACCTGCCTTTCAAATTCATAATAATGGGGAAATTGCCACACCTTCATGGGGTCATTTTGCAATGGAGGAACAACATCAAAAAGGACCAGGGCAGATTAAGAGGGGACCTGCTCTTAATCATAGAATGGGTCTTTCTCAGCCATCAAAGGTCCAAGAGAATGACACGTCCATGCAGGATTAAGAGGGGACCCACTCTTAATCATAGAATGGGTCTTTCTCAGCCATCAAAGGTCCAAGAGAATGACAGGTCCACAGGAACTGGTGGCTGAACTGATCTGGAAGGCAAGAGTCCAGATCAGGGAATTGGCCGGATGTAATTTCGAATGCATTCACATTCCAGTTGGATTAAAATCGGGCCAAATTACAAAGGCAATGTTAGAACACCTGCTTCAGGAAAATGAAGAACTGCAGTTTGCTCTGGATTCCTTCACCGGACAAATTTCAATTCATCGGCCAGCCCACAAAATTTTTAATCAGGATGCCAAATTCACATTGAATTTGAAAAGTGTTCTAAGTAGGAAGCCTTTAGAGGCCTTGACAGTTTTCACTGACGCGTCCAGAAGGTCCCACAAGTCAGTCATGACTTAGAAGGACCCTCAGACTCAGCAGTGGGAGGTAGATGTTGCTGAGGTGGAGGGATCACCGCAAGTTGCTGAGTTGGCCGCTGCCGTCAGGGCTTTCGAAAGGTTCCCCGAACCCTTCAATTTAGTGACAGATTCCGCTTATGTAGTGGGAGTGCTGTCCAGAGCAGATCAGGCAATACTGCAGGAAGTGTCTAACACTGCACTGTTTGAGCTGCTTTCCAAGCTTGTCAAGCTTGTCTCCCACAGGGAGCAGCCATTCTTTGTGATGCATACGAGATCACACACCAATTTGCCAGGGTTCATAGCTGAGGGAAACAGAAGAGCTGATGCTCTTGCTGCTCCTGCAGTGATGGCCCCATTGCTGAGTATTTTTGAGCAGGCAAAGCTCAGCCATCATCAGAACGTGCCTGGCCTTGTTCGCTGGTTTCACATCACCCGGGAACAGGCTAAGGCAATTGTGGCTACGTGTCCCTCCTGCAACCAGCATGCACTCCCCACCTTGAGTGCAGGAGTGAACCCCAGAGGTCTGAACAGCTGTGAGCTGTGGCAGACTGACGTGACACATATCCCCCAATTCGGCCGATCCAAATATGTGCACGTCTCAGTGGACACCCTCTCCGGTGCAGTTTTTGCTTCCACCCACATAGGGGAGAAGACCTCAGATGTAATAAAATACCTCATCCAGGCTTTCTCCTTCATGGGCATCCCAAAAGAATTAAAAACTGATAATGGCCCAGCGTACCACTCCAGGGAGTTCAGCAGCTTCCGGCAACAATGGGGAGTGGGACATAAAACTGGCATCCCCCATTCCCCAACAGGCCAAGCTGTAGGGGAGAGGACCCACAGGGAAATCAAAAGGGTCCTCAACCAACAACAACCAGTGTTGAAAACAGAAACACTGCAGATCCGATTGGCCAGAGCTCTATTCACCCTGAATTTTTTAAATTGCGCCTTTGAGTTTTTAAACCCTCCAATCGTTCGCCATTTTGGGGCAAACCCTCAACTAAACATCAAATAGAGGCCACCAGTCATGGTCCAGGACCCTGAAACTGGAAGGA
Organism: Progne subis subis; assembly: GCA_022316685.1. Taxonomy (NCBI): domain Eukaryota; kingdom Metazoa; phylum Chordata; class Aves; order Passeriformes; family Hirundinidae; genus Progne; species Progne subis. The sequence goes on along the minus strand of JAKJHU010002071.1, from coordinate 3,721 downwards.
CAGAGGGACATCACGATTTAGTCACGTGGGGTCGTGGATATGCTTGTGTGTCCACCCCCACGGGGCTGAGATGGTTACCATCAAAATGGGTGAGGCCCTATGTCCCGAAGGTCTCAGGGGAAAAGAAGAAACAGCCCCAAGTTACACAGGCAGCGTTTAGGTGGAAAAGGAGGGAAGGTCTTTCCCAGGATGGGTTCCCTTTCCTGAATAATCCCCTCCTTGAATGCTGATTGTTTGTTTCAGTCCTTTTAGCCCTGATGGAACCTGTCCAGCGCCAGTCCCCAGGTCTGAGGAAGTTCCACCTGCTCCTCAGCATCCTCCTGCTTGCCAGTCTCGCCGCACCTGTCTCCGGATGGTTGGTGCCCCAGCCCAAAGCTAATGTTTGGGTGACTCTCGCCAGGGCAATGGGGCAGGACTACATTTGCCTCTCAGCCACGTCAGCAGACAACCCACTCATGACCTGCCTTGTGGGGATCCCAAATGGACCCAAGGAGTTACCCACCAAGCTCATGGAGATCACAGAGCAGACCAATAGAGAGGGTGTCTCTAAGGGTCAATCCGTATCCCAGCTATCCCCACCTGATTCCTTTCTTGAAGTTGAAGTTACGTGGCCCGTTAGAAATCCTTTTTTGTTTTGGAAAAAAGATATTTCCCCCCTTTCAACCTTAAGTTCTCCCCCCAATGAGTTAGAGATTTTAGGCTCCTCCAGTGCTTCCTTCTGTGTCCATTTTATGTTTACCCCCCTCCAGGTCAGGAGAAGTCTTATCAGTTTGTCTATCAGACCAAGGACATCTACACAGCCAGAATATGGTGCAGCCGGATCGCCCATGTGGAGATGGCCTCAACTACTGATGGGAAACCCCTGACCCTTCCTGAAGGTGTATTTTTAATTTGTGGGGATAGAGCATGGGCAGCCATCCCCCCTCACCTTGTAGGAGGACCATGTACTTTTGGCCAGTTGGGCTTGTTTTCCCCCAACAAGATCACTCTCATGAACTGGCAGCAAAAAAATTCCACCAGAATAAAGGTACAAAAAAGAGATTTGGCCTCACTCGATGCCAACTGTGACTCAGAAATTATCCGTTGGTCAAAAGTAAAGGGAGTGGCAGTCACAGTCTTTTTACCTCGGGTATCAACTGCGAAGGCTCTAGGTGAGCTGTGCTGGGTGGCTAAACAAGCAAATTTAACTTCCAACGCGCTGGCCGGCCTCCTATCAGACGAGGAGGTGACAAGGCAGGCAACGCTGCAAACGTGAGCAGCAATTGACTACCTCCTCCATGGACATTGGTGTGAGGAGTTTGAGGGGTTGTGCTGTTTCAATCTGTCAACGAAGGCTGAAGATGTCCACAAGGCCATCCAGAGCATCCTTGACATGGTGAATGACATCAAAAAAGAGACTGGTGACTGGCTGAGTGGAATGTTTGGGAACTGGGGAATTTCAGGCTGGGTAGGCTCAATTTTGAAATCAGTTCTGTTAATTTTTTTAATTGTTTATTGTTTATTGTTTATTGTTTATTGTTTATTGTTGTGTTAATTTTAATTATGATTGGCATCATCAAAAGAATGTTAATTAGATTAATTTCTAGCGCCACACATGCCCCCTCTGTGAACCAAGTCACGATACCATCTACGTCTGGATGGGAGGAGGACATGGAACTGGAGGAAGACCCAGAAGAAAAAGGAAAGCAGAAACCCAGAAGAAGAAGAACCTCAGATGGAGGGGGCCACTCAGCTAGAGTGGCTCGCCGAGTCATACCCAGACTCCGAGTATCGTCCTCCCCCGTTCCAGTTCTCCTCCTCTTAAAAAACAAAAAATGGGGAGATGCAGTGGTGCAAGAATTGTTTTATCAAGTTCTTAAGTAATTTTGTAAGTTTTATAAGAAGTTTTATGTTATGGTTCATTCCACTGTGCCCACAGTTTCTGTAACGGTTCCTCCCCTATGAGTTTGCTGTATAGCAAGTTGTTTTATGTCAATCATCCCACCCCCCAACCTGTCCTTGTCAATCCCCTCTCCCCCCGGCTCTGGGGCGTCCTATCTGTCACTTCGGGACCCCTCCTGGGAATTTCCCAGGAGAGGAGTCAAGTGATAGGCTGGTGCCTGGGAAATCCCCTTTTCCCCCCTTGTGAGTGGTCCTATGTTTACAAATAGACCCCCCCTGTTATCCCCCTGAATTCCCTGATTTGCTGACCTGTTGTTGCCACCCCTTAATCCTCCCCCGTTTATAAGTTCGGGGAGGGAAATTCAAAGGGGCTCTCTCTGGGCAGTTGGAAGAGTGGCAGAGCTCCTGCCGCTCGGACCTTAATAAACCATCATTAAACCTGCCTAGTAGAGAGTCGACCTTTTATCCACCGCCACAGTCACGACTCAGTCAAGGCCAGCCGTCGGTGAGGAGCCGAGTCCCACAGGAAAAGGTTGCCGGCTTGCAACTGAGACCGAAACACTTTGGCCACTGTGCAGATCTGAGCCAGCCAGGGGCCAGCGCCTGCCAGGTGTGGAAGGACACAGCCACAAGAGCCAGACTTCATTCTCCCTCTGTGACTCCAAGACACAATAAAGGAAGGTAGACAGTTTAAGCAAAGCTTTAGTACTTTCAGGTGCCTATTTCCAAAATGGAGCCCACTGTTTCTTTCTCCATGCTATCAAGCTCAGATACATGAACCACTGTCAGTCCAGGACTGGAGGAGGGCCTTATGGCCTCCTCAAGATGAAAAAATTTTCATATGATAGTGTGGTGGTGCTTCTCCCCCAGGCCACTCTGTGATGTCAGGACTGCTTTAGAGGGCTTCCCTGATTAATAGCTCCTGGAATGGTAGCTCCCCTTAAGCTTATTAGAAGCTGTCTATTCCCAGGAACTTCTGTTGCCAAATGAGCTTCTGTTTCCCAACAGATAGCCTTGGAATGTTATTTTTGTCTGAATGTTAGCCTGAGTGGGACAATGTTACTGTTATTTGACTTCTGAGTAAAATTTTTGGCTTGGATCACAGCCAGGGAACAGATTGACTGATGACTAAAGCCTATAATATCACAACCTTGTAGGCAGTGGTCCTGTCTGGGGCACCTCAAATTCTCTTGGGCCACAGAGGACTGTAGCCAGCAATCTTGTCCTTCTGGGATGCCCCTCAGAGCTTACCAGCTCTCATTGTTCTAATACTCAGAAGACTGTTGCCAAAACTTGATGATGAGACCTGGTCTGACACCTCCCCAGTCCTCAAAGCTCAACCCTTGCCTGTTGAGAAATGCACAGGCATTTTAATTATTTCAATATACTTGATGGGAATTTTGGATATGTATCTTTGTATATATATATATATAGAAATATACATACATATCTCTCTGTGTCTGTGTGCATGCATCTATGAATTGATTTAAATGCCAGATGGTAAGTCTAGTGTGATTATCATCATCTAAGATTTTTATCATTACTGTTATGCTTATAGTAAATCCTGTTGAATCTTTTCATAAATGTTAAATTAGTCAATGATTAAGTGCTGCTAAATCCCACCTTCAGCCTTTGCATCCCTGGTGTCTGTGAAAATTGTTCTAAACTGATTCTATTCATATTTTCCCTTGAGTACTTCGTCTGTGAAGTAATACAGTGAGCCTTTCTGTAGAACTTTGTCACAATTCTTGAATCTTTATTAAACCTTCTTTTGCTGACACCCTTGCCAGTGATTCTTTAAGCTACCTAGATCACTCATTCATGACTAACAGTAGTCAAA
>JAKJHU010002070.1:0-50463 GCA_022316685.1 Progne subis subis | reverse complement strand
TTCAAAGTAATCCACAATTATGTAATTCAAGGACAGAAGAAAAAGAAATACTCCATCATATTATTTCATTGACCAACGAAGCAGAAAATTGAAATAATAAATATTAAGTATTCAGATGTACCATTAAATAAAAAGAAAAAAAGAAATCTGCCTTCTCAAAAATAAGTGCGACATAGTCATGGTTGTGACCAGTTCCAATGAGAAGTCCTTAGGGCTACATTTGATTGATAAGTTGGTATTATAAACTGCACTTTTAATGTTGATTTGAATGGCACTTACCAGATGAGCTCACGATACTCTCTATACCTGCATTTTGTGCCATATGGGAGATTTTACATTCACATACGTTGTGATTTAATGCTGCAGCTAATCATTGTTCACAAAAGGCTTTCAAGTAAACATGTTTTCAATTGTTCTGCAACTTAAGCTTTTCAAGGAAAGAACATTAAATTCAGTAATTATGTAATATTTTCTTGCTAAAACTGAGTGTTGATTTTATCCCTTCTTGTTTCCAGATATTCCTTATGTTATCATGTTACTGAAGCATTGAAAGGAACATTGTTTGCATTTCCCTGGTAATAGCATTTACACTGTCTACAGTACACCAGTAGGGATTAATGGATGAATAGAGAGTATTTTTACAGTGCATATATAGCCATCTGTGTACAGAGTTTGTACATCGGGGCCAGACTTTGCGGGTGTTCTAAAGTAGCCTTTCAGTGGGTGGATTGTTATACCATAACAGAGCCATCACTTGTTCTCAGTACTAACCTGTATTCAACAGTTCAGCTTTGTCTAATTATGTTCCATGAACATTCGACGTATTTATGCCTTAATATGATGGAACTTTTCATCTTTTCTTTGTATAGATTCCTCTGAAATGTAGTTACAATACCTCTCAGATAAATGAACAAGTTGAAACCCTTGATGGTGTAAAGCTGTTTTGAGAAGACTGTATCTTTTGACTGGCTCCAGCTGAATCACTTTTCTGAATTTTCCTTTTTAACTTCTCTGGATATTGATATCAGAACTGAACATGACTTTTCCAAAATGAAAGGAGACATTTGCATTACCAGGACAGGAGTTAGTTCGGGCTTATTCTCTGTTTTTTCTTGTGTATTTGTTTAAGAATGAATATGTTAAAAATGGTACATTATTAAGAAAGCAAATGTGGCTTTTGTGCTTGCAAAAGTCTGGGCTAGACTTTTAAACTAGAAGGTAATACTTATACCAACTCATCATTAAGCACATTTCTTTTTGATTTCTTATCATTTAGAAGTAAAGTTTGATAATAAATGTGTAATCACACTGTAGTTATTGAGTAGTGCAGGGACAGATTATTGTCTACGAATTATGCAGACTTTTTCTTGTAAGTAACAAACCTTTTGAAGGTGAAACAGTAGCTGAGTACCTTACAGAAAGACTAATATACTTTATTTCAGATTAGATAAGGACATCCCATCCTTTGGTTTTACCACCAAGCACAAAATCTTCTAAGAAAAAATATTTAAATAATTTCTCTTTTTATCTCACATATTTAAATATTTTTAGGGAAATTCTAGTCATAGAAATGGGGTGATATTAACTACATTCTGTAGATTCCTTCAAATCCAGGTAGGACTAATGTTTACTTTAGTGGTTTTAACCCATCTACTTCATACGAGTACCTTCTGAGTTAGTTTTGAAAACACACAGTTAAAATTCAAATCTCAGAACTTAAATGCATCTAGTTTAACATCATATCCACCAGAGCTAACTGAACACATTAAAAGTATCAGCAGAAATAAAATCTCATGGGTGAAGTAATGCAATGCAAGGAGGAGTTTGAAGGTCAATGGTTTTTTGAGTGTAACAAATTCTAGTTCTGCTTGTCCTGATGAGAAGATTTTGTCTTCCAGGCTTTATGCAAAGTACAACAATATTTTATTTGTAGAGAAGCCTGCTATATAAATATGCTATAGAATGATGCTTGGCTATCAGACAGAGCACAATATTGAGGATAGTATATAATTACAGTAATTACAGTACTTACTAGATTGCAAAAATTAAATTCATACCCACCTTTTTGCACTTCTTTTTGCCTCCAGCTATCACGCTATCCTCCATACTTTTGTGCAGTACTTATCATTAAGTTTTATTACTACATTGTAAGTCTTTATTTGTGTTCTGTTCTGAAAGCTTTCAATTCTCTGGGTCTAGGGGCAGAAATCCCCATGGCCACATTCAATTCACTGGCATTTTACAGCTTTTGCAACAGCTTTTGCAACAGCTGTGGACTTGGGTCTCCATATTTTTATCTGATTGAAATGGACCAGGCAGTTAGTATATTTTGCAAATGAAGCTTTCAGGAAACTACTGCACTTTGTGTGGACAATGAAATACTTAACATGACAGAGTAGAAAACACAGGGGACTCTTCCTTGTTGAAGAAAAGTCAGATGTCTTGAAAGTACATTGCCTTGAAAGTACATCCTGTATTTCCATGGCCTTAGAATCTTGTTCAGTCTACTTTTTAAAAATAGAGTGAATATTCTTATTTAGAGGAAATGTTGCAAGCAACTTGTAGTCAAATCCAGGATTCATTATATATGCACCTGTGGTGACTCCTCAGGCAGCACGAATGCGTAATGCATTTGTTAACCCTATAGCATGTCTGACCCCTTGGGAAACAGCAAGAAGCAGATCAGCTGCCAGTAATTTAAACACTCCAGCAGTCCCAGCATTGTGCAGCATTGGTGTCTGATGCCCTGCACTGGGGCTGCCCCTGGCTCCCACTACAACCTGCCCTACTCCCTCACTGCCTCTGACAGTGAGCTCTGGCCCACTACTTTTCAGTGAATTAGTCTCTGATTAGTCTCTGATTAGCCTTTAATGACATACAAAATGAAATGGTTGTCATAAAGACAAGCTGCCTACAAAAGACCAAAGAAGTATGGTATTTCCTGCTTGCAACAGAACCAGTAGCCCAATTTAGGAGCACCCCATCATCACTCCCTTTTAATTAAGGCAAAACTCAGTGCAAATAACCAAATGACAAACATCCACTGTACCGAATACATACTGTTTTCCAAAAATTTTGCTTTCATGTCCTGGCTGTCAGGGAACACCAGTGGTAGCATAAACATGTCATTGATAATTTGTCAGTCTGCCCTACTAATGACAGAAACTGTGACTATCAAAAATAATTTAAAAAATTTCTGAAATAATATCCGTCACTTAGAAGTTCACTGAAGGGCCTTATTTAATATATACCAAATACAGAACTGCTTGCAGATGAGCTGTGTAATATAATGTTGTAAACATTCATATGTCCAGCTAAATCAAACATCAGTAAATATACCCCCAACAAGTTAAATATACAGTACAGAAACTCATTTTTTTTCCTGATCCTTCCCCCCATTAGCTCTTTTCTGGTCTGGGAAAACCATGTAGGCTCTCTAATATTCGTGTTTGATTAAAGGTGCTTTGTGATCTCTAAAAAAATTCTCAGTTTTTGAAGTTTGTTTTAATTTCTTAAAAGAAACCCCAAAGAATTAGGTAAGTATGAGATACGTGGTACCAGAGGCACTCTCTCTGTGTGGCTTTGCTGGTCTCAATTTGGTCTACACTATGTGTATGTTCATTCAGTCTGTGTACCTACCACAGTCATTCATGCCTGACTCTGTAGGATAAGGGCAACCATAAACCAAGGAATGAAAGAAGTAATCAAATTTTACTACATATGATGAAGCAGATTTCTGAACATAAGCTTGTAGTACTGAAGAAACTAAAAGTCTCTTAGCTTTTAGAAAAGCATCACTGAGTAAATTGATCTTTTGCAGGTTGAATTATATTAGATTGGCATTTTTTTAAAAAAGAAAGACCAATATTTTCTCTCTCTTAGAAAGTATAGAAATAGATTGAACAACCTTTGCTCAATGTAAAGATTTTCTGACGTGGAAAATACTTATTAGGTACCCTAGCTGATATGACTTATGATTAAGAGTTTTTCTGGTAATTCACAGTTTCTTTATTAATTAATAGGAAATAATTCAAGAAATATCTGCATACTGGAAACTATAGTGTAGTAACACTGCTTTTCCATCATGAGTGAGTACCCGGGCCTTGTAATATGTACTGCTTGCTGTACTTGAATGATGACAGACATTTGTTTAGGGAGAAGGGAGAGTGACTGTGGAGTCCTGGAGTGCTCCGTTGTGAACCTGGAGTGGAGAGAACTGAGAGTTCAAGGGAGTGGTGACACATAAAATAAAAATCTGCACAATAAGAAGAGCTTGGCCATACTCACTTGTTTAAAGGAGGCTAAGGTGAGAAATTAGTCAAGAAAAGATTTGATACTAATTTTTCTGATGTCTGGATGCATTAACAGAATTGAAACCAAAACTGAATGTCGCAAGATCTAATAAAAGTTATGACTGGGAATAATAGAAATAAAAAGGATAAACTGTACGTGCCCATGGTTTTGAACCTATAAGCTCTTAATGTACTTAGTGTACTTTTAAATTTTTGGAGTATTTACTATTTTATCCTATGAAGAATCATAGTAATTTACTGTAATTTTATACCAAAACCCCCTCCAAAACTTAAGAGATTTGTGACTTAATTTTTATTACCTGAAGTTAGTTGCTTCATTTATGCTAGCTTGGACTGTTCTGCACTCAGTGAATCCCAGCCAATACTTGTGGAGGGTTGTTTAGTCCATTTATTTCTGTCAGTTGACTTGACGATGAGTGAAATTGCCTCCTAGAGTTGCACTGGTCATAGAGGGATATTAGATGAACAGCTTAAAGTAAGTAGTTGGCTTGCAAGAACATCTGGATTGACCCACAACTGCAACTTGATGCTTAGAATTTAAGAAAAATGCAGTTGGGCTTTCTTTCTATATTGGTTTATAAACTGCTAAGAATAAAAGTGTAGGTAAGGACTACAAAAATAAACCAGATTCATCAGTACACATTAATCAGACAGAAATTAATTATTTCACTTTAGTTTACAAAAGATACCAAAAGTTAGGTGTTGGAATCTTAGAGGTACAATGAGATTTTCTTGCCCAGGGCTGGTAACATGACTTTGTTATGCAAAGTCTCTCAGTAACTAAGAGCAATAAATGTTTTATTTTAGGATTTTATCATGTATTAAATTTAAAATTAGAATGAGAAATCCTGAGGGGAAAAAAATGCACCAAGCAGTAATCTATTATGAAATTACTGAATGGAGTGGCAAATGAGCTATTGACATCTGTGGGAGGCAAATTTTCCTCTTCAATTTGTATGTAGTGCAAAAATTAATTTTCTAATTAAAGGATGAATTATGGTGATATAATTAATTTTTTGGACAGTTAAATCAAAGGTCAGTATCCATAAATCTCCATAATTCTGGGAAGAACTTGTTCAACTCTTTGGAGCTGAAAACTTGCAGGTTCTACCCTCCACCTTTTGTCACACAGGCACGTTGTGTGTAGACTGAGCATTCAAGAGAGTATGTCAGTGAGTAAACTTACTGAAAGAAATGAGAAAAAGAATGACTTATGCATGGCAAAGGCTGAATGAAAGGGTAAAAACACATATTTCTTGAGTCACTTTTAAGTGCAGTTTGCCAGGGAAAACATAAAATGAGAATTTTTGCCAGACTAGTAAGAAAAAATATGTTCATACGATGTTCTCTGCTGTGTGTTGGGTTTGTGGTTTCTTTTTTTCTGATATAGAAGGCATCACATTAAGCGCAGCTGATCACAACAAAATGAAGCAAAAGAAGTTGAAATATACTATATAGTTTTATACACATTTTCTGAGAAGTTGTTTCAGGGAAATAAGTCACTGCATTTCCAGGAATTTCTTTCAGGAAGTTTACTTTGGAGATATTCTGTGTAGAAGGGAACTGATAAAAGTGAAAGAAATGGTAATGCAAACTGAAGACCAAAATAAAACCCTTAAGAACAAATTTTATCCCTGAATGAAAGACCCCTGTAGCTAACCACCATAATATCTTTCTTGGAAAAGTTAGAGTATTTTGGCTTATACCATACTATTTGTGTGGGAAGATGAGAATTTTTACATAGAATATCACTAGTTAGTTCCTTTTCCAAAATTAAATTGTCATTTTCTACTCATTTATCTATGGCTCTTAATAATTCTTAACCATTTCTAGTAAGCTCTATTAAAGAGCTAAAAAATACGGAGTTTACTTTTATTTTGAAAAGTAATTAAAAGGTTTGGAACAGCTAATTATTTTGTGGAATAAAATATAACATATGTACAATATATACAACTCTTGAAGTAAATGTTTTCTTTAAATTTAAATTGTTATATTTGGATTAATTACATTTTTACTATTTTCTAGTTATATTCTATATTCTATATATATAATATTTTAATATTTCCTATATTAATTAAATTAATATGCATATATTATTAATTATTAGTATACATACATACATACTTACATACATATATATATTAAAAATACTTTTTTTTTTTTTTGATGTAGCTATATGATTTTTTTCTATTAAACCTTACAGAAATGAAAAGAGCAACACATAATTACCTGTGTGGCAGGTGAAGAAAATGCAATTTTAGATACCTATGCCAAGCTTCAAAGGTTTGTGACTATCAGGTTTAACTTTGAGGTTGTCCTTTTTGAACATCTAGGGATAGATAAAAACTCAGATCCATGAAGTTTTTCTGTAGAGTTCCAGGCCTTTTCAAAAATCTTAACAGGGTTCTGTAACTTACTTCAGCCCTGTATCTGCTCATTATTTAGTGGCAATTTTGGAAGTATCCCTTAGGCAGCACCATTGCCGACCAAACTAAACCATGAAATAAATAGAGAGGAAATTAAAGTCTTTCATATAAAACTCTAGAATTGTGTGCAGAACTCAGAAACACTGTGGGGAATTTACCAGAAGGCAAACATATTTCCCATTTGATGAAAGCAGTTTGGACTACTGAAAGATGAAGAAAAAAAGGTTTAAAACTAAAAAGAGCCCCAACATTAAGTAAATAGCTCAATAAAGATATTTGGTGTAACATATGCACAAATATTTTATTACAGAAAGGGGCATTGTGTTGTTACATTAAAACCAGTAAAGCATTTTTAAAGTTCTTCTAGAATAACCTTTTAAAATGTTGATATTGTGATGCACTAAAAAGTCAAAGATATTTATGGTTGTTACATTCTCTCAGAAGACATCCCTGGAGAATTGAGGCACATTTGGACTTACAGTAAAAGTAGGCTTTCCTTCTTAAAAATCAATGGCAAATTACAATAAATAACTGTAACAACAACAAAAAAGGAGAAAATGTTATTTGCTTTTCTGCATGTAGAAGAGAAGAATTTCTGTTATCAAAACTATGAGTTCTGTACATTTTTCCTTGCTTTAGAAATCAGTAAAACCCTCTTTTTCCCCACCCTGTCTCATCCAAAAAATCTGTCACCATCATATTTCAATGTCCTTCCTATCCAAACCATTCATCTGCCTTGTTTCAGGATTTCCCTCAGATTGCTGAGGATTGTCCTAACATCTTGCTCTCCTCACCAGCAGCAGTTATCATCTGCTGCATGCAGGGAATATTGCTGTGGAGACTGGAGCAGAGGAGCAACAGCTATCACCACTATTATACCAGACATGTATAGTCTCTTGTCCTTTGCGCTACTTTTTGTAGCATTTGGAGGCCTTCACAGATTCGTTGTGCTCCAAACTGGATTTGCAATGTTCAAAGAGAAGCATACAGAAAAGTGTTGCATATTTTCCTTCCCAGTTTCTGTGTACAGAGGGGATATGAGATTTATCTCTCTTACAGACTTAATATTGTCAGGAAATTTCCTTGATGCCAAGAAATAGTGTTAGCTGACAATTTTTTGATGGTATTACCAAGAGGCTTCTCTCAGTCTTTCCAAATGCTTTTCTAGGGCCACATCCATTTATTACAGACATCCAAAACATACAGTTGTATCTATAAAAGTTGATTTTATTTTTCTTTAAAAATATAGCAGTTTATAATTGTGATTGCTGTCTAACAAGTAAAGATAATACTGTACCTTAATTACAGGTAATATCTTCTGTTGATCCCAAATTACACATCACAAATTATTCAGGAATTTCATTACTTCAGAGATTTTTTTTTTTTTTCTTTATTTTAGTGCAGTGTATATCCAGGTGTGTCCACAGTGATGTAGGACCGTTGGTTAATAAAATAAATTAAAACTATCTTGTTTAGGACTGAAGAAGTTTTTTAATTGAATAAAAACAAAGGAAAAATTGCTGTAATACTCATATATTGCAATTTTTTTTCCACGTGTCCACTGGGGAAATGTATTGATGAGAAAATAGCTCTTTTGGTGAAGGCACAATTGAAATTGATTTCTCAAAGCAAGAGATGTTTTTTCATTGATGCAAGTAGTGAAGAAATGGAGACTGGATTAGGTGGAATCTGATTTTCACACTAATATGACAGTATTGGTTCTGGATACCATAAAAAATTATTAGGTCCCAGCTACTTTCTAAAAAGAAATAAAACCAACCAACCAAATTCTATTTTCTCCCTCAAGGAAAAACCAGCCTAAAGCATCTTTCCTTGGCTTTGACACATAATTTTTGTCTCCTTCTTGTGCTTGGTCCGTTACAGAATTCCACAGTAAAAAATGCAAAATGCTGCTATTACTCATTTACCTTTGTGATGAAGTATATAATTCTTGAAAAAAAAAAATCTTGCTTAAAAATTATCAGAAATATATTATTAGCTCTCCTCCTATAAAACAGTTCAATAACTCAGCAGGAAATTCAGTATGTTATAATACGAAATATACATGGTCAGAGAATTAAAGTATTTTTCCACTTACGGATTTTTTTCCTCCAAAACTTTGCTCAGTTCTTTTAATTGGAAACTAATGTCCATGAAAGGAGAGTTTCCATCTAGGAAACTGGGAGAACACTGGGAATTTTCTGACCATGCTGATGAGGAAATAAATTTCATTGAGACATCTCCAGAAGCATTGCTAGATACTTATGGTCATCATAGGTCATGGTGGGAATTGGGAGCAGGTAACAATGTTTTGTAGAGTTTATTATCCATAGCAAGTAACCTCTCATCTAGAATGTGTAGACTAAAGCAATTCTACCTTGCTTGAACTTCTCATCCATGAAGCTCTAGTGTGTTTAATGGTGTTTTATTCACTCTTCTCCCCGCTGATGACAGGATGACCTCCTCTGCAGCCCAGCTTTGTGATGCATCATTATGCCACAAATCTGTGGATTATTTAACAAAATTAAAGAATCTCAGCTCTTTAACTGGGGGAAAAAAAAAAAAAATACTCAAGCTGCAGGTATTATAAAACCTGAGAAAAAAAGAAAACTTCCTATGCCTCTTGTAGCTGTCTCTGAGAAAAATAGCATAATTTTCTCTAACATAGACAGAATTTCCTGTGACTGTACATGCAGAAATTTATTAAGAAAATGTGTTTTAAATAGCATTTCTTTTACTTGGAAATTTACCTTGAAGTAAATTGCTGCTTGTGCTTTTCATTCTGAGTATTCACTTTAGTTGTCAGAAAAAAAATGTATTACTATCCTCTACCAGGGTAAAGAAAAAGACAAGTCTGTTTTTGGTAACATTAAATACTGATCATAACTTTATGGAAATATTTTGAAATTTCCTTTGCAGCTGTGCCTCATAGCATGCCTTTTCCCCCCCCCCCCCCCCCAAGAACTCTTCAGCTACATAAGTAGTTTCTATATTGCATAGCTTTTCTTTAAAGATATTATCTTAAATGCTTACTCATAAAAGTACTTTAAAATCAACTTCCAAAGTAGAAGTATGATGAAAATGTATTTCTGCAAAACTAAGGATGAACTTCAAAGTGAGTTTAAAGAAGAAAATCGACATCCAATTTATTTTTATACTTTTAATTGATTTTGTTTATTCTTAAGGTACTTAGGAGGCTCAAACATAGGCTACCTGAAGAAATGCTTCATAAAATGGTTAGCGAAATAGATTAGAACTCTTTTCTAGTTTTTAGAGGTGAAATTACTGCTCATCAGAGTGATTGTCTCCTATAGGCTCTGACTTAGGTTTAACAGGAGAAAATGGAGAGGACATCCCCACCCCCACCTGGAAGCACAGTACCTGTACTGGTTTCTTCTGCCTTCTGGCTGCAGAGACCACGTCTGGCCGGTAGAGGTTAATAAAGATGGATTACACTGGGCAGGTAAGGACAAGAGGAAAGAGAATTGTGGTGGTGCAGAACTCTTTTATTAGGTTTTTGTAAGAAGTTTATGTTATGGTTCATTTCACTGTATCCCCAATTCTGTATCCCTTTTGTGTTTGTATAATAGGGTGTTTTGTGTCAATCATCCCACCCCTCACATGACTTGTAACATCCCCTCTGCCCCCTCTTGCTCTGGGGCAGCCTGCCTACCCCTCCCAGATTGCAAAACCTCAGGGAGAGGGCTTCGGGTGGATAGGTAGCCTGGGGGGAATTCTTTTCCTCTGGAGGTGGTTGGTCCAAGGCTTGGGGGTGGGCACACCTTGTTACCCCCTGAATCCCCTGATTTGTTGTCTTGTTGTATCCTCCCTGGAACCCCTCCCCCACTTACAAGGTGGAGGAGGGAGATTCAAACTCTCTCAGCCTCTCAGCTCGGAGCTCTCTGCTCCTCAGCTCTTCAGCTAATAAACATCTTTTAACCTGCTAAGTTGAGAGCCAGCCTTTTCTCTTCTTCTGCCGTTGCTGTCACGACACTATTGGTCCAGCTGCCGCCGAGAAGCTGACCAGCAGGTGATAGCCTGCGTGCCCCTGGACTGGGAACATTCTGTGGCTGTGTTGACCAGAGCTAGCTGGAGGTCATCTCCTGCCCGGAGCGGGGACGGAACCGGACACAGAGAATGAAGGCAGAGGCACTATTTTACTGAAATAATTGTGGTTTTTTCCCACTAATTAAGAAAAATGCTTTCCTGCAACAAGAAGAATGAAAATTTTCAAACATATTTTGGTAGTTCACATGAGAATCCTTAATTTTTACTTAAACAACAAATTACAGAAAAAACCAAACAAACCTGTGTAATACAGAAGAAAATGTTAGAAAAGGACATCAGTATTCTGATTGCATGCTGTAGTTTTCCCCACGAGACTAGACGACCGCTGATGGCAAAAGTAAGAGTCTGCTCTCTGGCACCAGGTGGGATTTTACAGCTTTTATTCTCAAGTCCTACTTGCTTTGCTGGAGACCTTTCCTGATGACTCACCGATACCAGAGAGCCCTGGCACCTCCCCAGTTGTGGCTTTTTCCCCCAGGGGCAGGGCCCAGAGGCACCACCCGATCAGTGAGAAGCGGGAGGGAACAGGGCTGGGTTACATTTCAGTGTAGGGGATGGGCAGATCATAGGACAGATACATAGAAAAAACATTACAAATCTGATGAAAATAAACCTAATTAATGCATTACAACATTTCCCCTTTTCTTATTAAATTAAGAAGGAGGAAGGCTCGGTTCATGGGAGCTGCTCAGAGTTTGGACCTTGAGTACCTTTAAAGTTGCAGAAGAAAAATGACCTTCAGTGCAAACAAAACACTGTTGAGGAATAATGATAATTGTAAGGAGAAGGTTCGGTGCTTTTTCCTCCTCCAGGCAGCACTGGCCACTTGTGGAGCCTCTGCAGGTTGTTTTGCCGTTTCAGGGATGAAAGGTTTCACCCACTTGGTGGGCACCCACTTGAGATCTGGGGGAGTGGACACGCAGGTGTACCCACGACCCCAGGTGACCAGATCATGAGGACCCTCTGTTTCCCTGGTTGCTGGATCCTTTACCATCACTGGTGGCTTTGCTTTCAGCTGCAGTTGGCAGTTCTCTCTGAAATGGCGCACAATTGGTGGGTTAAGATTTTCAAATGTACAATTTAAAAAGTTCAGAGTGAACAGGCCTTGGACAACTGGATCTGGAGTGTTTCTGCTTTTAGAGACTGATGTTGCTGGTTGAGGACCCTTTTGAGATTTTGGTGGGTCCTTTCCACGGTGGCCTGACCTGTTGGGGAGTAGGGGATGCCTGTTTTGTGCTCTACTCCCCATTGCTGCAGGAAGCTTCTGGACTCCTTGGATGTGTACGTGGGTCCATTATCAGTTTTTATTGATTTGGGTATGCCCAGGAAGGAAAAAGCCTGTATTAGGTGTTTCATGGCATCACTAGACTTCTCCCCTGAGTGGGCAGAGGCATAGACAGCTCCAGAAAAGGTGTCTGCAGATACATGGACATATCTTCGCCTACCAAAGGACATGATGCGTGTCACGTCTGTCCACCATACATCACAGCTGCTCAATCCCCTGGGGTTTGCTCCTGCACTCAGGGCTGGGAGTGCGTGTTGCTGGCATGAGGGACACATTGACACAATTGCCCGAGCCTGTTCCCGAGTTAGGTGGAACTGGCGGACTAGGCCTGGTGCATTCTGGTGAAAAAGCTGATGGCTGATTTTGGCTCGTCCAAAGATGTCTGGGAGTGGGGCCATCTCCACAGGCGCAGCAAGAGCATCAGCCCTTCTGTTGCCCTCGGCTATGAATCCTGGTAAATCGGTGTGTGACCTGATGTGCATCACATAGAATTGTTGCTCTCGGTGGGAGATCGGATTTACTAGTTTAGAGAGCAAGTTGAAAAGTGCGGGATTGGAGACCTCACTCAGTACAGCTTGTTCAGCTCTGGATACTACACCTGCTACATAGGCCGAATCTGTGACGAAATTGAATGATTCAGGAAACCTTTCAAAAGCTCTAACAACTGCAGCCAACTCAGCTACCTGAGGTGATCCTTCCACCTCAAACAATATCCTTTTCCCACTGCTGAGTTTGAGGATTTTTCCCATGTTTTTACTGATTTATGAGATGTTCCAGATGCATCTGTAAAAACGGTTAAAGCCTTTGAAGGCCTCCTGCTCTGAACATTTTTTAATGACAGTTTGAACTGAATTTGTTCTCTAAATAATTTGTGAGCAGGCCGATGAATTGAAACTTGACCTTTGTAGCTATCCAGAGCAAACTGCAAAGCTTCATTTTCATGAATCAGGTGCTCCAACATTGCCTTTGTGATTTGGCCCGAGTTTATCTCGATTGGGATGTGAATACACTCAAAATCATTTCCTGCCAACTCCCTGATCCGGGTCCTGGCTTTCCGAATCGATTCTGCTACCGATTCCTGTGGCCTGGTCATTCTTTTGGACTGGTGGTGACTGAGGAAAACCCACTCTATGATTAAGAGGGGATCCCTACAGTCTTTGTCCTTTTTTGATTTTTCCACTCTTTCCCACTGAAAAATCATCCTGTGTAAGTGTGGCAATTTGCCTGAAATGATGAATTTGAATGGCAATTCTGATTTGCACCTGTTGGCCTGTCTGGTGGCCATACAGTCCTGTACCTTTTCTAGGGCTGCTCTTGCCTCTTGGGTGAGGGTCCTTGGAGAACTTAGCTCCCCTCCCCCTTTTAAAAGATTAAAGAGGGGGTCTAGGTCTTCAGTGGTCAGACCTAGCCAAGGTCTTACCCAATTTAAGGACCCACACAACTGCTGGATATCTGCCAAGGTCTTGATGTTATTTTTGACAACCAATTTTTGCGGCACAATTGTCTGCTTACCAATCTCCAGACCCAGGCACTTCCAAGGCAGCATCCTTTGAATCTTTTCCTCCTGAAGCTCGAACCCTGCAGCAACCAAAGAATCAACTGTCAGGTCAGGTGCGTGGGACAGTAAGTCATCATTGGGGGCACACACGAGCTCATCATCCATGTAGTGCAGGATGATGGCTTCTCCCACAGCTGCACGCACTGGGGCCAGCAGGGAAGAGAGGTACCACTGACAAACGTATGGCGAGTTTTTCATCCCTTGGGGAAAAAATTTCTAGTGGTATCTTTTCCTCAAGGCTTCTCGGTTGAGGGTAAGAACTGAGAAGGTGAAATGTGGGGCATCGTCAGGGTGCAGAGAGATATGGAAAAAACAATCTTTGATATCAATAATTGCCAAATTCCAGTTTTGAGGGAGCATTGCTGGGGATGGCATCCCTGGTTGGAGAGAACCCATGTCCTCAATGACATTATTCATTTGATGGAGATCGTGGAGGAGCCGCCACTTGCTTTTGTTTGCCTTTTTGGTAACAAAGACTGGGGAATTCCACGGAGACGTGGTTTCCACAATGTGGCCTTTAGCTAGCTGTTCATCCACTGGCTCCTGGAACGCCTTCAGTTTTTCTTTACTGAGCAGCCACTGCTTTACCCAGACTGGTGAATCAGTTTTCCAATTGAGTTTCTGGGTAGGGCACTCTTCAGTGACTGCAGCCTGAAAAACCAGGGGGGCATCTGGAATGCCAATTGTGACCTCCAATGGGCCATCAGGTCTCTCCCCCACAAGGGCTCTGAATAATCTAAAACAAATGGACACAGTGTAGCTAATTGTCCGTTTGGCCCCTTAATTTGCAGAACACTTTTTGATTGTTTGCCCATTTCATCCCCCGATACCTTCTACATGCCCAGCCACATTTTGCAGTTCCCAATGAGAGGGCCACATCCTTTCTGGTACAATCGTTACATCCGCGCCTCTGTCCAAAACCCCTTTGAGGTTTATTACTTCCCCACTGTGACGGACCTCACACCCAATTATGAGTTTGTCCCTCCCAATAACTCGTGTGGGGCAAACCTCAAGGTGTTTGTTCCTTGTGCTGTTTTTTCCAGGGAATGGGTCAAGTGCTGGAATTGCCTGAGCTATTATCTGCCCCTTAGGCAGAAACAAAGATGGATGGACACAGCGCAGCCAGAGAACTAGTTGTTTAGGGTTTGATGAGACGAGACCAGGAAGGATCTCGATCTCTCTCATGTGTACTTGGTGTCCCCAAGGATGACATACTTACTGCCAACATGTTGCCAGGAGCCTAGCACTTGTAGATCCAATGAACCTAAATGCCAGTCTGTGTCACTTAGGTGCAAGGACTCTGTCAGTTGCAACCTAAAAGGCTTTTGGAGATGTTCTGTGGTTAGACAAGGTCTGCTTACATCATGATCTGAAAGGGTCATATCAGGTGACTTCTGCTGAAAGGTAGAACTCGTTATAACAAGATTATTTAATTTAACATCTGCATTTTTTAGTTTTTTCTCCTCCCCTCCGGATTTGCCGTATTTATGTCGGCACGCTGGGCAAGTAAGCGCTGACATTTTAGTTTTTTGAAAAAGTCCCTTTGAACTCTTGAAACATCCTGTCTCCATTGTCCCAAAAGTCCAGAAATTGCTTCTTTAAAGGGCATTGAGATGCCCAATGTCCAGCCTTATCAAACAGGAAACATGTCATTCTTCTCTTGGGTGGTGATTGTGGCACAGGCACAGGGGGCATGGCGTCTGCTGCAGCAGCTCTTTGCGGTGGTCTGAATCCATCTCTGGAACTGTGATTAAGGTGTGCTGTCATGAAAGGGACCTTCTGGGTACAAACATGCAGCATGTCATCTAAGGTTGGCACTGGTTCCAAGGGCAGGCTGAGGATGGCTGCCTTGCACTGTTCATTTGCATTGGTCAGAGCCATCTCCTCCAGGACCTGTTCTTGGGCTCCTTCATTCTTAACCTGTAACTTGATAGCTCAGGTTAATTGCTCCACAAACGTTACAAAATGTTCTGATGGAAGCTGCTTTATTTTACTGTAAGGTTGGAAGGATGCATTGGGTTGGATTGAAAAGAATGCTTTTAAAGCAGTCTCTTTAATGCGTTCTAAAACAGCTAAAGGAATTTCTTGAGCTTGTTTTTGTGCTGCAACCCATTCACCATCACCACATAGATGTTCTAACTGAATTGGCAAATTATTATTATCAACAGCCATTTCAGGATTTTGCCAAAGCTCTGGGAGTAAATCTCTTAATGTTTTTTTCCATGTGGAGTCCCAAAGCCTAAACTGTGTGGATTAAAGGAGGGCAGAAAAAAGCTGCCGGATGTCAAAGAATACAATAGGATTCCCTGCTGAATTTGCTTTTAAAAGGCTGTGAAAGTATTCACTTTCACATCCAAATTTGGCCTGAGCTTTGCACAAATCCTGAATCGCTTGTTGGGGGAAGGGGTCCCAATTACTGTGGACAGCAGCCCCCCTTTTTGACCGTCAAGTATGTGACAGGGAAGCCAGGATCACTTCCTGCTTCTGGGTTCCTGGCTCTCCCCCACCCCACTCCGGGGTGTGGGAACCGGGACTGTGGGCAGGGAAACCGTG
Organism: Progne subis subis; assembly: GCA_022316685.1. NCBI lineage: Eukaryota > Metazoa > Chordata > Aves > Passeriformes > Hirundinidae > Progne > Progne subis. The sequence goes on along the minus strand of JAKJHU010002070.1, from coordinate 34,260 downwards.
GGAACCAGGGGCAGGGAGGGGCTGGAGGCTTGAGTCACACGGGGAGGAGTCGGAGGGCGGAGGTTTGAGGGTAGGGACAGAGTCAGAGGAGAGGGCAGTGCTGGGGGTGGCACCGAAGGGAGGGAGGGGTCTGGGGACAGGAAGGGATTGCGAAGGGGATTGTGGGAAGGAGGGACAGACAAAGAGAGAGGCTCCTCGTGACTCGGGAGCACATGGCTTCAGCCATTTTGGGGAACAAAGAAGTCCCCTCTGTCTTGTGACCCCCTTCCGAACTAAGACTAGCTTGGGATTCACTAAGATGGGGTTTTGTGCACTTGAACTGCCTGCAAAAGTAAACCTAACTCGGGGTTTACAAACTGGGGAAGAAGAGAGTTTTGGGGGAATCTTAGGGGTTTCTCAAGGAATATCTGATTTTGGGGTCAGGATAGGGAGAAACTGAGGAAACTGGGGAAAGTCTACAAGGAACCAGCTTTTTATTATTTTCATTTTGTTTTTGCATTGCAAATAGAATCTGCAGGCTCCAAAGAGCAAAATTTGCTTTTTCTTTATCATTAGGGGAGCTTGATTGAGACAATACCTTTACAACAGTTTCCCAAAATTTTGGGGAGCTTATTTGCTCAGATACCTCTGGAAATTGAGCAAATAACCACCAAAGGAAATTTTTTAATTGTTTCTTGGAAAAGTGGGTTTTCCCATCATCCAAGGCATTTAAATTACTGTAATAGACCCTCTTTTGAGATGCAGACAATTTTGCACCCATTTGTGGATCAGATTTTGAGTTTCTGTGTCCTCTCTATTGTGACTGCGAAACTGAAAGGAATCAAAAAAAAAAGCTCTCTAGAGAGAAAAAAGCCAAAAAGGGAAACAGTTTCCTTTTCCACCCCCCCAGGCTGATAAAAACACTTTGAAGGTTTACTCTGAAAGCAAAACCTTCCCCAAAAAAGAAAAAAACCCCAACATTTCCCTGAAGAACATTGCTTCTGAAAAATTTTCCCTTAGAAAACCGAAAGTTTTCTCACCAAAATTTCACTCCTTTTGACTGAGACTGACCCTTTTTGGTACAAAAAGAGCTTCCAGCCTCGGTCCCCAGGATCAGTTTTCCACGAACATGTGGTGACTCTCTGGGGCAACTTGTCATTGGTGGGGGGGCTTCTTTGCAGCACTCCGATGGGATTTTTGAGTCCAAAGGAGAAAACTGCAGCCCTGGCCTGTAGAGTCCTATGTTTCGGAGACTCCACAGCGAATGCCAAGCCTGATGGGTCTGTGTCTCTGCGTGGGTGGGCTACGTTTCTGAACTCACATACCTGTGTGAGATTCCTTGGCCACGTGCTCCCCAAGTGGTTCTTCCAGCTTTTTGGGAACCTTTTGTGCCTTTGAGCCACATGTTAAGGCGCCAGTTGTAGTTTTCCCCATGAGACTAGACGACTGCCAATGGCAAAAGAAAAGAGTCTGCTCCCTGGCTTCCGATGGGATTTTACAGCTTTTATTCTCAAGTCCTGCTCTGCTTAGCTGGACTGTCTGGATGGCTCACCGGTGCCAGAGAGCCCTGGCCCCTCCCCAGTCGTGGCATCTTCTGCCAGGGGGCAGGGCCCAGAGGCAGGGCCCAGAGGCACCACCCAATAAGGGAGAAGCGGGAGGGAACAGAGTTAGGTTACATTTCAGCATGGGGGATGGGCAGATCATAGGACAGATACATAGAAAAAACATTACAAATCCGATGAAATATAAACCTAATTAATGCATTACAACATTTCCCCTTTTTCTTTATATATCCCAGACACTTTACTCCAGAAATAATAGTGTCTATATAAATATGTTATTTGATTATAAATAAACATTTTTTAAATTACTTTGTTTAACCCATGTGATTTTTTTTTTTGTATACTACTGTTTTTTGGGTTTTTTTCAACTTTTATGTCTGACAAAATATGAAGATTATTGAATATAAAAAAAATCTTGTATGTTTAATTTTTCTTAATGAGAAATTATATTTATCTTACTCCCCTGAATATACATGAAACAACATGCAGAAAGGCTGGCCTCGATGACATTTTATGCAATGTCCCAATTACCCCAAATTTTTTTCTTCGAAGGTACTTTTTCTTTTGAAGAAAATTTTCTTTGTTATCAACTTGGGGGGAAAAAAAAAATCACTTGTTAAGAATTTTTTTCTTCCAATGCTTTTACTGGTTTTGTGGTATCTTATAGCTTAACATATTGCTATTTACTTCAAAGTAGAAATCATTAAAATTCTACAACTCAGAAAAATAACAAATCTTTATTAAATTCTGTATAAGATATCAGATCTCAAACACATATTGTCTATTTCAAATTGCTTTCTAACTTGGTCAACCAGGAAATAGTGAGTGTTTTTATTTTTAAAATTATTTGTTTTCCTAAGTATATTCTAGTATCTTTACCTGAGACTAGTTATTAAAAACACAGCTTCTTTCAGCAAAGGGAGAATTTATTTTATTTTTATTAATTTAATTTAATTTTTAATATGTTTTATAACTCACCTGTTAGTAGTACTATATGCCAAATGGACTCTGTTATGGTGAAGGATGAACTTTGGAAAACAGCCTTGATAACTTTTTTTTTTCTAATTTACTTTCTAATAGTGCACTTCTTTAAACTTAAAGACCTTTTCCACTTTTATTAACTCAACCATCATGAAGCTATAATAAATAACTCTTACTCTTTATTGCAGAATTATTTTTTCCATGTAATTGTTCTGGGATAAATGTTCATTTGAGTTACAGTCTGGTTTGCAAAGAGAGTTGCTTTCTGCCAGCAGTTCATTCAAACATATGCAGTTTTATAGGGGAGCTGAGGGAGACATTAGACACAAATACAATTGTGCAGTAAACATGTGGGGATTTTATAGATGAAGGAAGAAGCCATGGCTTCCATAAAAACATAAAATGATTTAAAGAAGAATTTTACACATAGGATAAGCATACAAAAAAATTGCAGTCTGAAAGGCTCAGGTTTAAAACTGCTATATCACAAAAAAAAAAAAAAAAAAAAAAAAAAAAAAAAAAAAAAAAAAAAAAAAAAAAAATTCTGCCATTCCATAGGTTATTATTACGTAAACCTCCTGAGTTACCTACCAAAATCTCAAATACTACTGACAGACAAATTCTTGGGCGATGATTGATGCACTATATATCAGCTATAATCAAACCAAATCATTGCAATTATCTAAATCACAGGTGCAAAAAATTTTAATTAAATGGAGAAAATCTTTCCATCCAATCTGTGGTTACACATTAAAAGATTTCAAGGTGTAATACTTCAAATTTACTGTCACACTTTAAAAGTTTTCCACATCCTTATTCTTACGAAAAATAAACTTGCGTAAATGTGACCTTAATAATATAAATTTACAGGGAGAATGTAGAACTTTTCCCACTGTTGACAGAAACAGTTAATTTGTTTATTTGCAGTAATTAATTTGCAATGTCATTCATACACTGGCACATTTTTCCCCCATATTCACAAAAGTGTGCTGGCAACAAATATCATGTACTAAGAATGTAGGACTGGCAGACATTAAAGAACCAACCCTTTATTGGTACCTCAAAAGAAATTAGTGTGCTCAAGTGAAAAATATGGCCATTTATTGTGGTGTGAGGATTTAAGTGTATTGCATTCTCCCATACAACAAACTTGAAATTTCATAAATTTCTCCCAAACCTGTGAAAGCAAACACGTGTGCTGCTGTCTGAATGTGCAGTAAAATACCAGCCCCAGCTTGTGCCCAGTTTTCTGACTTGACCCTCTCCACACAACTCTTGTAAAGATCTGGTTTTTGCTTTATGAAGACCCACACTGTCAGGAAGGTCCTGCTGCTCACAGTAGCTTTGTCACCACTGAGCACCAAGCTGAGACCGTCAGAGAAAATCCTGCAGGGCTGTGCAGCCTGGCTACCTGCCGTTAGTGGGTATTCTGTTATTCCTGACCAGTTCAAGCTTTTTTCTGCATTCCTTGTTCTTGGTAGCTGTATGTTCTTTCTTCCAAACTGTTCTGAATTCCAGGCCATGAGAGGGAATTTTTCTGTGATGTGTATAATGTATCTGAGAATGAGAGGATTTTTTCATAGACAGAGTACGAATTTGGTATCTTGTGATCTTTCCTTTGATTTATTTTTAACTTACCTTTACAGTATACGTTTCATATTTGAAAGTCATACTCCTGGTTTGTATTGGGCTATTTCCAAGTGCTTTTTAAAAAAATGAACATTTACTTGGGAGAGAACTCCAATTGTCTTCCCTGACTTACAATATTAATACTTTAAGTAATCTATGAAAAACCATACCCCTTGTCTTACACCTCCCCATCCTTCCCAGTGTTCAAGGGCCATCAATAATTTAGAGAGTTCTCCATTGCTGTGTAGCATTGATAATAATAAATAGATATTTGTTATGCAATTTACAAAAAATGGAATGAGCTTAAAACAGAGTAGATCATGCTTGAATTTTAAACGAAGGTTTACCAAGGAATCATTTCCTTTCATAAATACTTTAGAATGGTCACTGCTCTGAAGTGCTCTCAAGGGGTAGGAATTTAAAAGTTCTAGCCGATCTGCAGGCTACAAAGCCTTTTTGTATTAGCTGAAGCTCCCTTACATTCTTTGCTAATAACCTTAACAAGAACAGTGGTTTTTAATAATCAGGTTATGTTGACAGTCATGCCTAAGGTGAGAATACACAGCTTCAGTTTCCTATCTGCTTTGGATTAGACTAAGTGACTAATGCTTGACTTAGTGGGCAGAACACAAAAGAGTAACCGAAGTAACCATAAGGGACATTGTACTTCTCTTTAATAATCAGAAGGTGGATATTGATTGGGGAGAAGAATTAAATAGTTAGAGCTTTTTCCTATAACTAGTAGAAAGAGAACAAAAGAAGGTTAATTTACCAAATGCTTGTACAAAATTATAAGCATATTTCACAGGGAAATGTCTTGCTTAAGAACAAGAAAATGTAGTGGTCTTGATATTTCATTGCGTTTTCTATGAATTCCAAGAAGATGCTGAGGTCTGTCTACTGAAATCATCACCACCAGAAAAGTCCCTTGACACTTTTCAAGTTCAGCAGTGTTTGCAGTCTGTATCTGTGGCTTCAAAGGTAACATCTGTACTACAAGCACTGATTATTCATAAATACAAATTTTATTCTAGACGTGAAAGTGCTTATGTCCAATAATAAGATGAAAACCATCTTTTTTACACATGCTTTTAAAATACTTGTTCAGCAATTTCTTTTCCATAGAAACAAATATTGCTCTTGTGTGGGAGATTAGGGACAGGCGGTCAGAAGATATTGCGTTGTATGGGCAGACAGAACCCCTCCCTCAACACTCAGTTGTTTAGTGTCCCTGATAAGGTAAGCAACACGTAACTTGTAATGTAAGCAGATGGATGTGATGTAGCAAACCGAGGTTTTCTAACCCCATGTAATCAGTTAATAAACGCCATTTGCCATCCACCACACTGGTGTCTGTGAGCTGGTGGTCCGAGCAGCCTGGGTGTGGCTGCCGTGTTGTTCCCAAACCAGGTCACTATGCCTCAGCGGAGGCAGCAAGTGGTGCCAAAGCTCCGGGAGTCGCCCGGGAGATCGGGAGTCGCCTGGACGGGTGAACGACGGCCGAGCGGCGGGCCAGCTCAACGAGGGGGACGCCCCAGGACCCGTGAGGAGGATGGAAGCTCTTGTGAAGGTCGTATCTCAGATTCATAAACAGTGGGGGATTGATTGTAAAGCAAAAGATTTTACCCTCGCAGTGATGAGGCTTTTGCAACTTAGTATCATTGATCGTCCGGTGGGTATTCTCCACCCAGATATTTGGGATCAATTTACAAAAGTTCTTGCCGAGGAAACTATGTCTTCTGGGTCGGCAAAGTATCTTAAGTCATGGGGGAGGGTTGTGCAAGCTTTAAAAAGTGCTTTGTAGGAACAAGAGACCTGGAAAGCCGCACAAAATTGTCTAAAATTTACGCTGCAGCTCGGTGTAGGAGCTGTGACGCAAACTGTTTTAGAAGAAATTTTTCAGAGGAAAATTTTAAAGGGGATTATCAGAGTGTAGAAAAATGCGGTCTGAAAGTCAATGGTTCTGTTCAGACTGCTGAAAAAGTTTGTCCTGACGACTGCAGAGGCTTGCAGGAGCAAAATCTTCCTTCAAAGCCTTCAAGTCCAGAGTTAGCAGCTGAAGAAAAAAATCAGGCAAAATTGTTTTATGATCGATTAACTGAGGAAGCTAGGAATATTGCCAAAAATTCTGCGGGGGGGTCGCTGGTAGAAGGGGCTGAGGGGGGACCTCCACCCTATACAGCAGGAGATTGCATTGAATCGCTGGGAGAAAACAAGAATGTAACTAAATTGGAATATTTGGCAGACAACCAAGAATCAGCAAACAAAGGAAGTTTTTTACACAGTGTGTCTGCTGCCAACAGCTTGTTTGATAGCGCAGGCACACGTGAACAGAAGAAAGAGGGAATTAAAGCTAGTCGGAACGCTTGCCAAAAAGCACATTCTTTTAAGGTACACAGTTTAAAGGGGAGAAGAAAGGGGAGGCTCAGCCCTGAGAGAAAGGGGCGGGGGCCAAGAGGGAAAGGACGGCCCAGCCCTGAGAGAAAGGGGTGGGGTCGGAGCCCAACCAAAAGGTTCCAGAGCCCGGAAGCAGCCAGTCAGTCGACTTCCGGCTCTGAATCAGACTCTAGCTGGGACGACAGGGACAGCCAGTCCTCTGCTGCCGGCTCTGGCTCCGGCTCTGACAAAGAAGAAGTAACAGTATATAAAATCAGTAACAACAATGTTTCTACTCGGGTTGAGGGGAAGTCAGAAAAAGAACAAACTCCTCTCACAGACTGGAGGAAAATAAAAGTTGCATATGCCGATTGGGGTCCATCGGCCACACTGGCTTTTCCAGTCCGAGTGGGGGGGGGCAGGTGGAAACCAGAGAACATACGCCCCAGTAAATCCTAAGGATGTTCAAGCAATTGTTAAAGCAATAACTGACAGAAGGATCAATTCAGCTATGGTTTCTACTCTAATTGATAGTGATTTTGGAGGGGATGACATGCTCCCATTTGACATAAAGCAAACCTGCAGATTGATTTTTGATGGGGCAGGGATGATGGTTTTTAAACAAGAGTGGGAGGACAATTGTGCAAAGCAACTAGCTCTGGTCACTGGTCCAGATCATCCTCTATACGGTTCCAGCCTGCAATGGCTCATGGGCACAGACCCAACCATGATCACCCCCCAGGCACAAGCTGAGGGCCTATGGGCCCACGAGGTCATGACAACTACCCGTGCTGCCAGGGAAGCCATCCGCTCTGCTTCCGTGGTCATTGCTAAACCATCATCATGGTCCACAATAAAGCAAAGTGAGAGTGAGAGTTTTACACAATTTGTAGATCGGCTCCAAGCATCACTTGACTCCTCAGCTTTGCCTTCAGAGGCAAAGGGTCCTGTGTTAGCAGAGTGCCTGCACCAACAATGCAATTCAGCCACTAAGGACATTTTAAGGTCATTACCACCCGGGTCCAACCTCGCAGACATGATCAGGCATGTTGCAATTTGCCCCAATCCAAGCAGCCATCCATACCGCAATAGCTAGTGAAATGGCACACTTTAAATGCAGCCAGGCATTTAAATTGGGCAAACGTGCAAATTATCAGACTCCTATCTTCAGTACCCCGATCAATTAGACCCTATCAGATTCTCACAGCATGCAGACACAGGAGAGAGGCCACATCTGGCACCTCCTCCTCATTCAGTCCTTTAGCTATCTACCAAAAACCTAAGTCAGATCCTTACAATCCGTTTCTTAGTGTATTAAATGCTACCTTTTTGTCCTTGAACCAATCCAATCCAAACTTTACAAAATCATGCTGGTTATGTTATAATGCAGAACCTCCTTTTTATGAGGGTGTTACTCTTGATGTTCCTTTCAAATATTCTGCAGCAGATAATCCACACAACTGTAGGTGGGACACCCCCCAGAGGGAAATTACCCTGAGTCAAGTCACAGGCCAAGGCAAGTGCTTTGGCAGTGTAACCTTAGCAAAGCTGATGGGAAATATCTGTGCTGAGTTCATCCAGCCTAGCCAAAAGACTGATAAGTGGGCAGTCCCATTTGTACCAGGAAGGTGGGTCTGTCAAGAATCTGGAATAACCCCCTGTGCGTACTTTGGTAAATTCAATAACCTTGCTGACTTTTGCGTCCAAGTTCTGATTGTTCCTAGAGTCCTGTATCACCAAGAAGAGGAAATGTATTGGTTTTTAGAAGAAACCATCCAGCTCCACAAAAGAGAAGTAATGACAGGTATAACCATTGCAATGCTCCTTGGCCTAGGAGCTGCCGGTACAGCCACAGGTGTTTCAGCTCTCGTGACCCAACACCAAGGACTTTCTCAGCTGCAAATGACAATTGACAAGGACTTGTTAAGAATTGAAAAATCCATCTCCTCTCTGGAGGAATCTATCTCCTCGCTTTCAGAAGTCGTCCTGCAGAACAGGCGAGGACTGGACCTCTTGCTCATGCAGCAAGGAGGTCTGTGTGCCGCCTTGAGAGAAGAATGCTGTTTTTATGCAGACCATTCCGGAGTCGTGCGAGACTCCATGGCCGAACTGAGAGAAAGACTGGCCCAGAGAAAGAGAGAGAGAGAGGCCCAACAAGGATGGTTCGAGTCATGGTTCAACCAGTCCCCATTGCTGGCCACCCTTGTTTCCACCTTAATCAACCCTCTCACCATGATACTCTTGATATTGATTTTTTGGGCCTTGGATTTTGAACAAGTTAGTGTCATTTGTTAGAAGCCGTTTAGAGAAAGTCGACATCCTCTTTGTCGAACACCTGCAGTTACTGTGAAGTGCACTTATTACTGATTTATTACTGTATCCTATTATACTAACTTTAACAGCTTTTGCATTTTTTATAACATTTATGCTTTTATAGGTTTTTTACTTAATCATGGGGGGTGGGGGGAGATGTGGGAGATTAGGGACAGGTGGTCGGAAGATATCGCGTTGTACGGGTAGACAGAACCCCTCCCTCAACACTTAGTTGTTTAGTGTCCCTGATAAGGTAAGCAACATGTAACTTGTAACGTAAGCAGATGGATGTGATGTAAAACAGAGGTTTTATAACTCCATATAATCAGTTAATAAAATGCCATTTGCCATCCACCACACTGGTGTCTGTGAGCTGGTGGCCCGAGCAGCCTGGGTGTGGCTGCCGTGTCGTTCCTGAACCAGGTCGCTACGCCTCAGTGGAGGCAGCACTCGTGTAGTCCTACTGTCTCTTAATGAACATATTTTACTTAATGTATGATTTCTTTTTCAGTTTAAAATTTGTTTAAAACTTTTAAATTGATAATTTAACTCTTATTAAGTGTCTTTAACCACAGGTTTTGTTCAAATATTTCTAAAGAGATGAAGTGGTATTACTTACAAAGCTTAACTTATAACATTATTATTTTCCTTGTGGATGTCTGGTGAAAATGGCTGCCTTGAGATGCATGAAATGGTTTGTGAGTACAAAATATTTTCCATTCCTGAAGCCAAGCTAGACTACAGATCTTCTGGAGAGCTTTGTAAGAATAAAACCATGTTTACGTTATACATTTGGGGAAAATGCAACAAGAAATATCCTTTGGACTTTCCATCAAATATTTAAAAATCTTGGTTGCATTAATACCTTTTGCCTGACTATTGCAATATTTTCTATACGGGATTTCTGGAAAAAAAAAAATTGTCAAAACTACGTCCTAGGAATATCTACATGAAAGAAGTTTTAATATATTAACCCTCAGCTATCCCACTGGAAAACACAATTTAAAAAAAAAAAAAAATCCTCAAAATCTAATATATTGTCAGTGTTTATATAGAAAGATCTACATAACTTGATGTTTGAAATAATATAGTTAAAAATGTATTTCAAGTGTCGTTATGGGCTATGATCAAATTAGCCATGTCTTTCGGTGTATGCTCCAAAATGAGATGATTAAAGCATAAGAAAGAAGGTCCCACAAAATAAAAAAAGATCCCAAAAAGATCCCAACTGGATAATTTAATAAGTTAATAATAAATAATCAAGAGGAACACACAAATCTCCTATTTTTATGGGAAGTGATCATTGTGTTGACTTGTTTGTAAACACTACAGATTTTAGAAAGAAAACTGTGAAGAAAACAATCTGCTAGGATTAATTTTTATTTTTTAAGAAGGAAAACTTTTGGCACCAGGAACAATTTCTTTGAAGTGTGGCACATGGTATGCTAACAACATCATGTGGAGAAAAGAAACTTCACCTGTCTTTCTCTTTTGCTTAGTAACCTGCTTGGTTTTATACTCACCTCTCTCTGTACTTGTTGGCTGTAGAAGACATGAGCCAACAGAGGCAAATTTACAATTATCTTAGAGCTCTGCATGAACTACAGGGTCATTCTGTCTTTTGTGCAAAATTTTGTGATATGTGAAACATTCTGTCTTTCATGAGATTTGTGAGGACATTTGACAATTTATTTCCTCCTTTGTAGTTTCAAAAGAACCACAGGAAAATAATATTCTTCTATGGGCTATTGCTTTTCACTTATCTTTGCTTTCCCTGACTGTCTTCCATTTTTTTCCCCAGACTGCTTTCCAAACAAGGTATAGGCATACCCATATTCCAAAATATCACTACATATCTCAGGAAAGCGTGTTCTATGACTCATTTTCCCCTGCTCCTTTAAGATGGACATACAGACTCTGTAGACTACAAAATGAAGCAGCAGACTGAATATGTGCTTGTGGCTCCTAAAAGTAGCCTCCTTAAAACTGTCTTCCTTTAAATATGAAGATTTTATTTTTTACTTGAATTGACAGTGCAACCGCTCCTGTCCTACATTCATACATAAATATGTATATATATAGGTGTATGTGTGTGTGGTATATGTGTATGTATATGTGTATACGTAGGTGTGTGTATGTGTGTGTGCATTTATATGTGTGTATTTACATATGTTTATGCATACCTATTATTTTCACATTAGTGCACATCCTTCTTTGGCTCCCTTTACAAAGTGTGTGATTTTTATTTCTGAATTATTTTTTTCCAATATTCTATTCCAAGCCTAAAAGTGTATGTACTTGATGCAGGACTTTAACACAACGTCAAATAGATTACAGTCTGCTTAGTTTCTGAGTCACCAACTAAAAGAGATTTAACAGTGTTTTGGCCTACATTTGCTGTCCTCACTCATTATTCAAGCTCCCATCACACAGTGTATTCACAGGAGGTTATAAGGAAGGAGTGGCATGGCAGACCAAGTCTTCAGATCTCAGAGAATGGTTGCTCTTAGGACATATTGTACTGTAATGTGATGGAGAAGAAATATAAATAATGTTAAACAAAAGAAAATGCAACAGCTCCTTGCATGTTAAAATTAAGAGTTTAGGCATGACAAAATAACCTCTAGGAGTATGTTCATCTTTGATCTCTCTCAGATCCTGGGCTGATTTATTTTGTTACATTGCAAATGAGCAAGATATATTAATTTCTTAATATCAAATAAATTCCAGGATACAGAAATAAATGTTCAAGGATTCCCAGCATGTCTGTTACTGCGCAGTCTGGAGGGAATACTCAGTTACAATACTTTTTACAATAACTTGTAGACAGAGGCCAACAGCTCAGCACATAGAAGAGTGCCTTTAGAAGCATATGGAAATGCAGAGAGCTTTTTTTTGCCTTGGAATGAGTCACAGCATCTTCTGCAGTCTCTTCTGCTTTATGGAATTAGCTCAGCTGATTGAGGAAACCTGAAACTCACCGTGTCACTACTCAGAGTGTTCCTTTGCAATACAATTCAGAAGTACAATGAGTCAAGACCCTGGAATGCAATGAGAAACAGCAGGAGGGAGGAAGGCATATTGGGTACTAAAATGTTTAAGTGAGAAAAGAGTTTGCCTGGCTGTGAAATATTACTCCAAGAATTAGATGATCATTAAGTAAGTAAATAGTGTGTTTTTAGTGTTTTCAATAGAAAATTAAGTTAAAATAGAATAGGTTAAAGTAGAACCTCCTGTACCTGCTGACTTACTTCATCTTTATAAAGTGGTATAGAAAACATGTCTAGTTCTGATTGTTCTCTGGAGGCAGTGTTCCTGACAGGGTTAAACATAATGTTCCACACAGCAGAAGTACAGACATACATTTTAAATATGTGATGTGTGGTTTCTTTCCTTATAGTGAACTAGAGAGTAAAATGAGATATATAGTAAAAGAGATACTTAAATGTATGGTATGTAACAATGTATAAATACAAGCAATTTTTGTAAGTAAAGTGTTTCTTTCAATTGCAGGTCTATTGAAAAGCACTTTAACTTCATCTTACATACACATATGAACATATACTGCTCATTTGCTTTTATTTCTGGCATTGAGAATTTTTATGTCTATATTTTTAAGATCCCACTGAGGTTATATGTACTTCCGAGTTTGCTCACAGAATTAGAACTCTTGTTCTGTATTGGTATGCCATTAAACCCACCACTATGATAAAGTAAATAATTCAGATATTAAAGCTCACAGCATAATCGTAGGCTAGATAAATAGGAATTGATTAATGACATTCAAACAATTATTAACTGATTGCTTTGAAGCTGGAGAGATTTTTTTGTTAATGCTAAAAATTAACTTAAACTTCTCCCAGAAAAACCAAAATAGTTCCATATTTGTATGACTGACATAAATTTCTTGTTGTGTCCTTCACAATAATAAAGAATATTCACTAATGCCGCAAGTAGAATTGCTGCTTTCATAAGGTGACTAAGATTTGTAGTTATGTGTTTCAGGGCCCAAATCCAACAATCCACTTAAGACCATGGTAAAAGTTGAGCTTAAGCATAAGAGCTTTTCTGGATCAGGTCCTGAGATATGAATACTCGCATCCCATGACTTAGAAACATTAGCTAATTTTCTTAAGAACTGTTAGGAAATTTTGTCTTCTCCTACAGAAAAGAGTGATGTTTGGTTTTCTGGCATGAGCCACTCCCTTTATCCTAAAGGAGTTCCTGAGAACTATGGGAGCAAGGATACTGTGCTCGGCTTGGTAAGCAATATGACATTGTGTTGCATATACTCTGTTCATAAAGTAAATCAGTGCATCCTTCTGCAGAGTGGCTCTCAGCTGCTTATATAATAACTCAACTGAGATTAATTTCAACCAAGAATCTCATCTGAGATTTTGGTGATACATAATCCTAATAATAGGGAGTTAAACATAAATATTAAAGGAAGAAAAAACCTCACAGGTTTTCTAATCAATTTTTTGTCAAGCTATTGAATGTAAATTATTGCTAGCCTGAGGAAATTTAGTTTCTTTTACTAGTAGTATAAGATTACAAGATTACAATTTTACATTTCCATTTTCACAAATATATCAATACAAGTTTCAGGGGAAAGAAATTATTTCTACTGTGTTATTGAACATGATTTCACCTTCAGTATGTTTATTCTCAATGCCCCTCTTCTAATTTAAAAATAGAATGGAATGAGTACCTCAAAGAGAACTAGAGTGTGACAGGAAAATCCACTATGGAAGAAATATTCCAGACAACTGAAAGAATCCTATATTTATTTTTCCCTTTCATGATTGCTCCATTCTTCAAACTCTCATTTTCAAAAGCCTGAAGAGAAAAGAGTTTAGCAACATGAGGTGGAAATCATCAGAAAAGTAGTCTATTAAGGAGTAATTTCAGAGCTATGCAGGAACTACAGAACAAACTTTTGACACTCTGCTGTGTAAAGTCTGGTTTTAAATATTTAATTTGATCCCAAAAGGCTCCATTTATCCAGTCCTAAATATCTGGTCTCTGATATGTCACTCAGGTGATACTGACTCTTATTTTTGAAAGGAAATTCTATAAACACATCAGTCTGATGAAATATTCACAGCAATGTACTCTGTAATTTCTCTTTTATTATCTTGACCATATATATTATATTTGAAAATATCCTCCTGGAGAATTCTTAAAATTAGGAGGTTTCATTCCTTCCTTTCCTTATTGTTTCTCAAAACTGTATATATAATGATGTTTTAATAACTCCAGATAAATCAGATTTTTTTTGAGTGATTACTGTGCTTTCTTCATAACTTCCCACCAATGCCTTTCTGCTATTGCATTATACAGACTTGAATACAGTAGGATACATTTTCATTTTCTAAACAGTCTCCTGAAAAAGTGGACAGAATTTGCATCAACTTCTACCTATTCAAAATGGAACAAAAAATATTTAGGGGTAGAAAAAAATTATCTTGTTATTAAACTAAATGCATAACTTACTAGAATATTCTATTATTTGCTAAAATTCAGGGAACTGTAAGCATAAATAAAACAAGAAAAGAATGCTATTTCTGGGCATCTAACTTGACGTAAACCTAGAAAGAGATATTACTTGTTAGTACACTATGCCTCAAAAGTCAATTTTCCCTTTACAGGCAAATGGAAAACAGATCACTTTATGCCACTTTACTGAGAGCAAGGAATGTTTAAAATAATAATGTCAATATAGCATATTTTCTCTTCCATCAACTCTGATATCCTGTTTGATAGTATGTTATTGTGTTATACGTCCCAAGATGAAATGATTTCTGTATGAATAATTTTCACTTTGAACTGGGAAAAATTGGGAAATGATAGGTTTGTCTGAAGGATTTATTTTCTGACTGGAAAGTGAAAAACAATCTAAAAGTGTTCTTCAATGGTGCCTCTTTATATGCAATGCAGCTCAGAAAAAACATGACCTAGTACTATACTATGAATTATGCTGAAATGTGGCATTAATGAGGCACATGTATTTGCTGTGAAAAGTGATAGTAATGTAGGTGCCCAGTGTCTAAAAACCTGGTTTAATACATCAGACATATTTGTTGTGACAGTTACCACTGAAAGATAAATATTTACCAGCAGTTTTGTGTATGATGTTTTTTTTCCTGAGAGTTATAAACCATATGTATCTAGGGTCCCAATTCCATGTCAAACCTTAGGAAAAAATATCTTGTGTAGGGTGCTGACTTCCTTGTACTTTTTGAATTACATCAAGATATTATTGCAGACTACCAACAACCCTGCCCTTCCTAGTATGTTCCCATATTATAGTAATCTGCCCTGGAAATTATAATCTTCTGCTTCTTTGGGCTGTGCTCTTTCAAAAGTTTTTCCCTTGGGAGACCATAAATAGTATCAACAGATCAAACGGAATTACCTGGAAGTAGAAGCAGAACAGGCCAGACAAATCCTCAACTATTTGTGATTAATGGCTCTTGCATCCAGCCAGAATCTTCAAACTAGAAAAAAATACATTTCCCAGGTATTCTGAGAAAGAACATTTCCTGGATTGAGTGCAACGTACTTTTAATTACATAGCAAAGGATCAAATCATCACAGTTCTCCTTTGCCAAGTTAACTTTTAAAATTAACTTTGCAATAGATTAATATTGCCTGTGGATATGCAGCAGTAGAATAAAGCTAAGCCTGTCTGATTTTCAAACCATCACAATTTAAAGAGATATAAATCATATTTAATAAAGAAGAATTTATAGGAAAAGCTTCCACAGCCATTTAACAAGAGACTTTATAAGCAGGTTCTTTTTTTTTTGCTTTGCTAAAGCCCTTCACCTTATCCTTTCATTTTATAGGCTGATGAAACATGTTCAGAGGAAGTTGAGTAGTTTGATAATGCTTTCATAAAAAATCCTAATATTAGAAATAGCTCATTGTTTAGATTTACATGGGATGCTGGCAAATTTCCTGAAATGTATAGAAATTCTTATTTTAATGAGGAAAGTGACTTATTGCAAGTAGAATAAGAAAAAATATCAAGTCTTTATGTCACCAACATTGATGATACAAAGCAGAATTCAGAAGTCTACATCCCTTTCTATTTAAGAACTAGGTTAGGGCATGAAAACAACACAGTGAATAGGGCTATGAAGATCTGGCCTAATTTTGTCACAGTGTCATATTACCTGTTAGCCTTGTGGTAAATTACTGCAAACTTACTGATTTTATTATAAAATCATATTGCATTTATGGGATACTACTTGTTTTGATCTAATTTGTGGTACTTCCAACTTTTCCTTGGACATGTTTCTATAGGTCTCCTTGTATTTCTTTGCTGTTCAAAACATATTGGTTTAGTAAAAAGCTAGTCCTCAGATATATCCAAAAAGTACAAAAGCTTAGTTTTGGTGAGCAGTCCTTTATGCATTTAAGTATGGGAGGCAAGAACTGGTGGTTGTTTTTTTTGGGTGTTTTTTTTTTTTTTTTTTTTTTTTTTTTTTTTTTTTTGGTTTTTTTTTTTGGTTTTTTTGGGTTTTTTTGGGTTTTTTTTTTTTTTTTTGACATCTAATGTATACATATACATTTATGGTAATCTTATTTGCAGGTGTGCTCTGAGTAATGGAAGAAATCTTGCATTTTTGGGGTGGTGTCTTCCAATGTCAATAATACTCCACAGCACATCATGTGGCTTTGTGGAACAGGATGCATTCTACTGTAAATATCAAAACCAGAGTTAAAGTAGGATGTGCAAAAATGTATTCCGAAATACATGTCTAGTTCTGCCAAGAATATAAATTATCTTGCCTTAGTAATGTGGGTGTTCATGAAATGTTCAATAAAATATGGTAGACCAGACATTTTATCACTTGCAGCACCTTTAACAAAATCCCTTTACGAGACTTAAAAATGTTAGAATACAAGATCCATCTAAGCCACAATATTTCTATTGCATATGAGACAAAAAACAATTTCTGAATATTAAGGGTGGAGAGTCATATTTTTAAGTCACTTTGGACTTGAAGCTTTAAAATACAGAACTGAGATTAATAGGGAATGTCATACCTGCCAGTAAAGAGCTGGAATAGGAATACCTATTCATAGTTGCCAAACTGTGCATTTCCCTTGGCTATTGCAAATATTATTGCTATATGTAGAAATGTCTGCTTAAAAATCCAACTAGCAATGATTACAGGAAATTACACAATCTGGGCACGTGATTATTTCAAGAATAGTGGTACTATAAACAAATTCCTATGTGTTTTCAAATCTGAAGTTTTCTGTTGCATTTCTTGTTCTTTATATGATTACTGCTGCAACCAGTATTAAGAAAATAAAATTACTAATAAATTACCTGGTTTTTTTTTCTGATTCAGGAACTACTTAATTCATTATTTCCAGTCAAATCTACAGGCTATAAAATTCAATATGTCATCAAGTGTTATTCAAATAAAGCACAGTCAGGTCCAAGCATGATGGGAGTTTTATGACTTTTATGAACATTAAATGTTTTTTGTGGCAATTTTTGTCAATGACCTCTGTCAGGAGTATTGCAATCAAGAGGTTGATTGCTCACTACAAACTTTCTGCTTTTAGGTGTAGCAAAAGGAAGAATAGACCTGGCATTAATAAATTGTTCATTTTCTGTTTCTTGGGAGAACTGGAAATCTCCATATACATGGTATTAAAGGATGGTGCTTCCCAATGGGAGTGAATTTGGAGACATGCTGAATTACTTTGGTACTTTTAATTTTCCTGATAAAATGTCTCTCTAAATGCATTTCAATTTATGCCAAAGTTTGATATGCTTATGTTTTACTGTTCCAAGGCTTTTACAAGGCTCACACAAGAGCACAAGTCTCCTTCCTATTAGTTTTACAGGCACTTTTACTACTTACCATCTTCCAGCAGAAGTCTATCTGCCATCTCAGGATTTAAACCAAAACATATTTTTTAGAATTTTTTGTCTATCAAGCTCATAAATGTATTTAATTCACAAAATATATATTTTATTAGATATATATAATCAAAGAAATTACTAATGAAAATTTTTTCTCATCTCTACAGCTGTATAGTGTACCCTTGAATGTCATAAAAAAGGCAAACCTTGATATAATTCAGAAGAAATGCCAGACAAGAAAAATAATCTATTCCCCTCTGTTATGATTCTTATGAAAATTGGATTTTTTTCCTGCACTGCAATTGTTTGAGTACATCCTACTACAATGGGGAATTTGTTGGTTTTTCATTTTTTTCTCTCCCCTCTAACAAGGAATGAATCAATAAAAAATGACAGTCAGTAGAATATTTCCTGAGCTTCAGAAATAAAACAATTGCTTTACTGAAAATTAGTAGACTCTCAGATTAAAATGGGGAAACTGCTGTACTTATGAACATAAGTATAATTTTTAGAAAAGGAACTAAGTATTCTTTACAACGCATCTTGTGCCTTTTGTGGTGGTACAGGTCCAGGTAGCTCTTATGTAAACAATTGCAGCAAGCAAATAAAAAAATCCTTGTAAAAGTAGGCATAATGGAAAACACACAGAATGAACATATGTGTTTACTGCCCATATGTTTATGGTTTTCCATCTGAACCAGCTGTGATATTGTGTTTTGACAAACTTCTAGCACTTTTTTTGATGATTTTCATAAAGCTAGTAAAAAAAGTTACAAACCTCCACATCTTAGTCTTCTTGTAAATTTGTTTAGTTCAAGAATTGAAATATCTTAGTGCCTGTGTGTGAAGGATTTCTTTGTTTTCAGAGGATTAAAAATAAGATGAGAGAAAACCATTTACAAAATTATTTTTGTCTGCTGTTCAGTTGACATGAGATCAAAGACAACTTGCAAGACACAAGGGTGGAACATGAGTCACTGGTTGTAAGGTTCAATAACTCCTGAAGAAAATTCAAATGCTAATTTTAGAGAGTCTATAATATGCGGTAATAAACGCATAAATTGGGTGAATCATAACAGGGAATAATATCTGGTACTCAACATCATATTTTATCTGATGATCTCAAAGTTCCTTAGTGATATTTAATTATTGAAGTCCCACGATATCCTAGAGAGGTGGGTAAATATTAATTTACCTTGCAAGAGATGTTGTGGTTTAAGCCCAGCAGGTGAATAGGCACCACACAGTTGCTTGCTCAGTTCCACCTCTCCTCTCCACCCCAAAGGAATGGGAAGGAAAATCAAAAATAAAACTTGTGGGTTGAGATAAGAAGAGCTTAATAATTGAAAACAGAATATAATAATAATAGTAAGTATAAATGATAATAAAAAGGGAAAGATTAAGCCCCCAAAGTGATGCACAATATGATTGCTCACTACTCAATGACCAATGTGTGACCCCAGTCCTTGAACCCAGATCTGCTGCCCTTCCAGGTAACACCTCTAATTTATATACTGGACAAGACATTTGGGCCACCTGTCCTTATGCTCCTTCACAGTTGTTTTTTGTGTACCTCCTAACTCACAGGGCATGACACACACAGACACAGAGATATATAATTTAAAAAAAAAATAAAAATAAAAAAATCTTGATTTAGGCCAAATATGACAAATCGAACACTGGTATTATCAACATTATTCCCTTTCTGAATCCAAAACACAACAATGCACCAGTCATTGAGAAGAAATTAACTCTATCCAAGGTGAAACCCAGACATCAACTCACTCTGGAAGAAGACTTGAAAGAAGTTGTAATAGTTCTGTACATCTATTTATGACAGTTTAAATATTCTCAGTTAGGAAATCTTGACTTTCCGTCTTTTATTTATTTTTAAATTTAGATCTCAACAATGCTTGTGGAATATACCACTCTTGAAAAGGGGAAACTAACTGAAACTGAGATGGAAAATTCTTTTAACAGTTCTAAACTTCTTGATCTGTTCCAAAGAATGAGAGGATTTTGCTGTGGTCTGAGCTTGGAAGCACCTGCTTTTGCAATATAACCTTCTCCACTTGTATTTCATAGGCCAGGGGCCAGAGGAAATCCAGTCAGGGCAATAAATTGTAGTATCTTGAATCATGCCAACCTATCCACTGAGATGAGCCTCAAATATCAATATGAAAAAAAATCACAGAAAATATTTTTTGTAAAGTTCTTACATGTTTTTTCACTTCTACAGCTGTCATAATGGCTTAGATATGAAGTTTGATATACAGTCAAATTCAGAAATAGATTCTACTGCTTGGGAGACTGTGCTGGCTTGAAAGCAAAACCAGCGAGAGACTCCAAGTCAGAAAAAAACCAATTTAATAGGAAGGAAAAAGGTAAAATAAAATAAATGCAATAGTAAAAGATCACTGACAGAGTCAGAATACAACCTGACATCGTGGTGGTAGCAGTCCAGATGAAGTGGTCTTGTTGAAGCAGTGTTCCCACAGAAAGGTCTGGTAGCTCTTGTCCTCTGGGAATCCAGTGGGTAAGGCTGCCTGTGCTGTCCCAAATCCCAGATTATATCCAGGTGGGAATGCTTGGCTCCTCCCCCTGGGTGGAGCATCTCACACTGGGCTGATATCATTTTATCAGTCTTGCAATGGGTCCTTGATTGCCCATTAACCAGAGATAGCTCCTGGAGGGAGTTACCTATGAGTCATGCAGCAGGGCATTGATGGGCCATTAACAGAAGATAGTCTGGAGGGAGGGGGCAAGGGAAATAGTGCCCAGCCTAGCTTCAACAGCTCATGTAGATGATGATAGAATACATACTTTGGGCACATCTTACGTTGTAACCTAGGACAGAGACTGAAAACCTGAGAAAGCTAGTTTGTACCTCTGTTTGTTCATGCAGTTTTGGACAGTAGGAAGGTGGGACTGAAGGACATAGTATGTGTTTAATAATGTAGGAAGAGTGGGCTGCACCTTTAACAGGAAACTTAACAAATTCACTTGCACAGTCACTGTCCAGGCTCTAATTTGAAACGCTTAGGCATAAATGCGCTGGCCCAGAATTTCCTGCACTAACTCCCAAACTAAAGCAAAAAAAGAATAAAATTCAGTGAAGAGCTCTGAAGTTTGCAACAGTTTTGGGTATTGGCTTGGTTTTACAAGTTTGGCAAAACTAGTCAACTTTTTTAGCTTGGAAAATAAATACTTTGCAGAAACATTTTGGGTTTTTTCACAGGTGAAGTGTTAAATACACAGCCTGGGGACCTGGACTACATCTCTCACTTCAAACACAGCCCTTAGCCACAAGGTCCTCTAGAACTACGACTGGTTAATTGGAAGGTAGGTATTAATGTGTTGTATGCCAAACGTGTCTGAAAGATGCATTCAGCCTCCCAGTAAAAAAAAAAAAAATGTTACACATTCAGGCCCTGAAGTCTGAAACCACCAAAAGATGAACATTATTTGCAAAGAAGTAAACAAGGACAAACAAAACTTTATACTGTGGAGATCTTAATTGTACATTGAATGTTTTCAGACTTAGATTCAAGCCCCACTCAAGTAATCCCTGTAAAAAACATCTGTTGTGATTTCAGTATTAGAATTTATAGGATCTTTGATGATATGATAAAGAGTGTATGTTTTTTATCAACAGGAATTACTATACTGAGATTATAAGCATTAAATGTATCTTGCAAGAGCTATGCATAACCTCCCCTAAGCTTGTCACTACTCACAGAATGACTGTGAATCCACCTAACTTCTCTAGATCTTTAAAATGCCATTTTAGTAGATTGTACTTATTATATGGATTTGCAGCATAAGACCAAGACTTATCCAGACAATGCAATTCTAGGGAAAAAAAGTAATTATAACTATTCAGTTCTAGCAGAAGATTTTACTTTATTAGTTTTGTTGGACAACACCAACTTAATATGAAAATACAGGATATTTTTTCATGCTGATCAGCTGGGGAGAAAAATTCATAAATCTAGGAGGAGATATACCTCAAAGAAACTAATTTTTATATTTAAAGAAGGTGAAAGTCAAGGTTTTTGATGAAATTAATCTATTAGTGTACTTATGAAATATGGAAGAAGAATGCTGAATTCCTCATCTAAGTAGATATATGAAAGGGTTTTAGACCTCTCAAAACATGATATACACACCTTCTAAACCTCAGTGTTTCTTACCCAAAAAATAATTTCTGAATAACAGAGTTGAATTGAATTGTTCTTGAGAACTCTTAAACAAATGATCCCCATAGTCTACAGTGCATACAATTCTGTATTCTACAAGCTTTTGGCAAGCACCATTTTCCTGCACCATAGTGCAGGTGAAATCTATTATTAGGTTGAGGAAATCATCAATTGTACTTCAGCTGATTATGTATATCATACAAAATAATTAAAGAATAGAATGCAGACTGTAACTTTTTTCTCAGGATATCTTTCTTGTAAAAAAAAAAAATCAAGATTTTTGCTACTAAGACTGATTACATCAATTTTTGACTTGCAACTTCTCGAGTAATAACTCATTGTTCTGAAAATTCTGTACAACTGAAAGGGAAAAAAACATGTATATGCTATTATAATTGACTGTAAAGGCTATAAGGAAGAGATTTATTTTGTATTTTACTTTCTGGGAAATTATGTATAACAATTTGTGATTTTGAAGAATTATTTTTTTTTTTTAAATTGAAAACAACAAAGGAACTCTGAACTATATTGGGAAGTGGTTTTGCCTGTAAAATACTGTTTTTATGCTTTTCTAAGCCAAAGACTTAGCATCTAGTGACTCTTTAGATAGATGACATGTTTTGTATGGAGAAGGGCTTCCAAAGTAAATAAATAAAGTAGAAATACTTAGTTTGGATGGACTCTTAGTACCATGACACTTCACAGTACAAACTAAGACCCATTTGATTATGTTGACTTCCTTTATCCTCCTCCCTTGGCACTGTAAAGGTGTCACATGCTGTTCTCTGACAGAAGAGCTTCAGCTGATTTCTAGTCTTGCAGCTGTGCCTCCATAGGTGGGTGCTTACACCTCTGTGTATCCCTAGAGGAGTCATTAGGACAGTGAGAATACTGCTGTTCATTTGCATGGATCCTGGTACAGAACTGGAGCCTCAATTAGCTGCTAGGTAAGTAGTGAATAGGATCTGGTAGCTACCTCAACCCCATTGCTGTATTTCTTGTGTTTCCTATCTTGATTCAGGTTTTTGAAAGACAATGGCTGCTGTTACGTTCTTTTATGACTATTTTTTTTTTTTTTTTTTTTTTAATATATATTGGAGTTTCACACCTGGTGCTTTCTTTCATTTTTTTCAACAATTTTTGTTTCTTTTTAATTATTTTAAATAAGGGTTGAGTTTTTTTGGGGGTTTTTTTCTGCTCTAGATCCTAGACACATGTCCATGAAAGAGGAGTTTATATCAGATATATGCTGTATACTATAGGTCAGTACTTACTTACCCAAAGCTGTCAAATCATTACCCATTTAGGGCAGTTTCTGTTAGTGCAATTTTTTTTAAAACAAGCTATTATTTTTTCTTTCACTTTCTGCTGGAAACCACAAAGAAATGAGAATTATTCTCACCAATGTTTAATTGTTATGGGTTTTAAGTATTTGTACTATAACCTATTATACCACTTAGATAATTGCACCACCTGTGCCTTGTTCATATTTTGATTAAGAGGTGACTGGCTAAGTAATGCCCATACTGTTGAACTTAGGGCAATAAATTGGATTGCTGTTGGAAAATTACATCAGCTTATTTTTTACTGAGCTTTGGCTATAAATTGTTTTCTGTTAATATATTTAAACACTTGTCTGTAGTGATTCTTATACCATGAAAGCATAGGAAGTACCATAGAGAGATGAAAACATATTTCTCATGTGATCTAGACTAAAGTATAACTATCCCTTACTTACAAATTCCAAACACAAATTAGGAACCTTGGAAATCCATCCATTTTTTTGCACAATTTAGTGCCATAAGTGAACATGCACTATTATTTATGCAAATACTGTAAAAAAGGTAAATTCATAGAATTTTTAGCCATGTAACAAAGGTCTCAAATCTAGCCAGGATAATTAACATCAGTTATCAGAGGTTTGTTTATTAAAATTTTTCTCTTGTGGTATGTTTTTATTCATGTCCATAAACTTCCAGTTAGTTACACCTGACAATAATTACAGCATATAATATGAAGTATTTCCAGAAAGATCTGGATGTGTGTTTTTATTTTTCTAATAGTATTTTAAAAGCTGCTTTATGACATCATCTCTGTATTTACCTTTGCCTAACTGTACCTCAGATGAAATTTTTGCTTAATCTCTTCACTGAATTAGTGGTGATAATTGATTGATTATTTGTTTCCAGCAAGGAATTTTTAAGCATGTATATAACTACAGTGGGAATCAGATATGATGGTATTAATTTGATATGAAAAGCAGCTTTTTGTGATATGCTGAATGCAGGACAACCTGTGGCATCTAATTAATATTAAAGAAACCATAAGAGCTAGCATTAAGAAGATTAAAAAACATAGGGATACAATATAAAGGAAATAGAATGAATCCTAAAATGAAGACTGGGCAAATTTTTTACATTTTTCTCAGTGCATTGAATTGAGAGGCAAATTGTGT
This sequence comes from Progne subis subis, assembly GCA_022316685.1. Classification (NCBI taxonomy): domain Eukaryota; kingdom Metazoa; phylum Chordata; class Aves; order Passeriformes; family Hirundinidae; genus Progne; species Progne subis. The sequence goes on along the minus strand of JAKJHU010002070.1, from coordinate 9,873 downwards.
AGCAAAATGTGTTTTATATTTTTCCTAAAGAAACTTTTACTTCTAGCATCCTCCAAACTTCTAAAAATATTGAAACATATAATTTCATTGCACAGAGCATTGCAGAAGAATCTGCCAGCCAATATTGCTGATTGAGAATGTATTAATCTGAGTACTGCTGGCAGGCATAGGTTGTGCTGGTTTCTAAAGTTCTCTTCTCTTCTGTCCTTAAGGTTCTGATAATTTTTAGAACATCCAAGGCAGGAGGTACTCCTTAATTTTTTGTATTTTACATGTTCTTTTATTTGGAATGAGCTGAACAGGTAATGAAAGCACAAAATCAAAAGCACAAGAAACATACCTCTCATTCTGCCTACACTCCTGTTTTCCTGTTTGTGTTTGTCTTGCTTTCTCTTCTGAAGGCTGGAAAATTGCCAGTGATGCATGTAAGCCAGATGTTTGAAGGCTTAAAGACTCAGCTACTTTGAAAAAGAAAAATGTTAGGGAAGGGACTTCTCATGGGATAGACACTTGCTCATAAATTATGGAGTTTTTTTTTCTCTGCAGATGTTCCACTCTAACAGCAGGATGATTCTTTCTTTAGCTTAAGGTTTATCTAGATTTAGCTGCATTCTTTTGTCCTCTGCACTAGAGATATGAGTTCTATGGATGATACTGTGTGCTTTCTGTGCATCGTCCCTGCAGTCTGGGAAGCTGAATTCCTGTTACATTCTACTGCAGTGAACCATCCTGGACCAGATTTGCTGCAGAGACAGATTCACCCCTTGAGTTGGTAGCAAAGGGTCCAGTCTTACAAAATGTTAAATAAGATCTATTTCAATATCTAGGAAATGGGACTGTTATCAGGCAACACTGGTAGCCATAACAGGATCAGGATCTAAATACGTGTTCTTGGTTAGAGAGTGTTTTTATTTAATTTCATTTTTAAACTAAATACAAAGGTTTAAATAAATATCAGGGCTGACTGTTTACAACTTTCTCTTCACCATGGTTTTAAACATTTATTATTCTAACTCTTTTAAAAATACACTGGCAGCTTTTTATGGCTAGATTAAGCCAACCTTTAGGGCAGCAGACAAGACATTATTCTGAGATTAAGGAAAGAAAATGAGAGGGAAGCATATGAACAAAGGCAGACTGAACAGGAAGAGGATCACACTCTTTTTCCACTGCTGGAAGAAACCACAGCCCCTACTGTGTGTGTGCTCTGAAAGTGATTATCTCCAGTCACAAGTTTTGTCAGTCTAATCCGCTGATTCATTGTCTTTTTTTAATCAGCGTTGGAAATGAGATGTCAAAAAGCATTAATATCCATTATAGCAAAGATCCAGACCAAAGGGAACTTTAGATTATCTCTGTTAAAATATTTGCTGGATAAATTTTTTTCCCAAACACATTTTGAGGTGACAATTTGCTCTCAATATTTTCATTTTCCAAGGGGGTTGACAGCTGTTGTGGAAATGAAATGTATCTGGCATTGCAACTTCATGTGCTATCACTTTGATTACATTATATATATGTGCGTCCAAAGGCTGTGGTTGGGGAATCACAGATGTCTGGGGATTGGCTGATAAAAAACAGAATTGTCAGCTGCCCTGTGTCAAGGATAACCGTCTCTCTCTGGGAAGCAGAAACTGAAGTGCCAGACTTACGTCCTCACACTGTGAGGACGCTAATTAACTGCAACACCCAGAGTGGGCTAGACTGAAATCAATATATTAAGCCCCACTGATGGTAAAAAAATCCTCAAATCGTCTAGTAATTTAGAAAAAGGAGCAATGCATGAATACGGAAATACTAGAATTTATCCTTTTTTGGGAGGCTGTTCAATGGTTTTCTAAGATTTTGGTAAGTGTAATTTTTTGTTTCTCTGTATATCACAGGACTGTACTACCACAATGTTCCATTTATCACCCTGTTAAATTTAACTACTTGATTAATTAAATGTTCTGTGCAATAGCAGTACCCAATGTGCATAACAGATAGCAGTGCAGAGTATGTCACAGTGCAATTCTGGGCTTTAGCTTTTGAACAGTGTTGACTGGGCTGTCCGAAGTCTTGTACCAGGGCTCAATGCTCCTCTGTGCTAAAATGAAATTTTTCCACCCACTGCTCCAGACTAGGGCTGTTTCCTTTGCTCACCTCACCAACATTCTCTAGCCACCAAGAGCCCAGGCAGGTTGCTCAGCTGCTCTGTCACAAGTTCTCGTTTGCCATCAGGAGAAGTGGAAAAAAATGCAAAAGATTTGCCAAGAGCTGTCTGCAAGCTGGATCTTTAGATTAAAGGTGTTTGAGTATCTATCCTAGTGCTAAGATGAGCAACAGAAAACACCTTACAAACACCGAAGCTGCTTGTGTTCTGGGTCATTCTTTGTGAAACCTAGATTTCTGGCTGAGAGGGAGCAGCTGTTCCTTCTGCTTATACTTGGCACCTAGACCCACATAAAACTTTTTTCCATGTTGAGTGTCTTAGGTGCAATTAACTGTGAACACTGTGGTTTATTCTGGAAGGCAATGAAAGTGTTTGATAAATTGAAACCACAATGATTGTAGAAAGTATGAGTGGACAAGGCTTGTTCCCTTTATGCCTTTTATTAATTATTCTATGAGTGAGGAGTCGGATAATTCCAAAACAGATTACAGTTTGCAACATTGTGTGAAGCCATGGCTATATTTTTTGCTAACGCAGCTACATTCAGCTCTAGATGAAGAGCATAGCAGCTGGACAGTGTTAAACTATGTAGGGAACAGAAATTAAATTCTTTATTGTTTCGTTATTATGCCTAGAGGTTTCTAGTTAATTCTGCAGCCTTTGTATAAATTTAAATTCCTCAGTGTTGTGATTATTTAAATTCCTCAGTGGCGTGTCATTGATGATTGCCTGCATATGAGTGCAGAATAATTTTACCATTTGAGAATTCTATTTCATGTTGCATTACACATCTTTTATCAGAGCATCACACATACCAAAAAAAAAAAAAAAAAAAACAACCCCACAAAAACCAAAAGACAAACAAACAAAAAAACCCCAAAAAACCAAAACCAAAACAAAAGCAAAAACAAAACAAAAACCAACCAAACAAAAAACCCCACCACAAAACAAAAACAAACCAAAACAAAATAAAACAAAAAAAACCCCACAAAACAAAACAAAAACAAAAAACCACCACCACCACCACCACCAAAAAACCCAACAAAGAAACAACCCCAAAAAACAACCAACTAACCAATCAACCAAATCTGTAGCTGTGTCCTGAGTGTGGTTGTCCGTTTAGCCACATGAGTTGCAGCTACAAACATCTCAACCAGCAACTCTGCTCTGTGCACTGGATATCCATTTAACTTTTATTTGAGATATATTTGAGTATGGTTTTCATAAGAGCAGTTCTAGTTCAGTCTGAAATCACAGTTTTGTCCTGGTCAGCAGCCCCCCTGTGACAGGGAGGTCTTGTTATATCACCTGTAACTGAACACCTTGGAAGACTTGCCAGTGGGGATGACAAAACCTTTCTCAGAAACTTGCCTGGGGAATATCTTGTCTGGAAAGAAGACCAACCTGATCATTTTCAGAACTAAATCCAAAATTAATTTCTTTCATTAAGGCTCTCCTTCAGCAAGATTTTTAATTCCCTTGCCATCTATAGATAAGGGAAGCAGATAAGAGTCTAACACCATGTATTGTCATGGACACTGCATCAACATACACCTGTGTATCAATTAGTCTATATTTCAAGGTGGCATAAAGCAGTGTTTTACTGCTAAAATGACAACTTGAGATACCCCCAAAGTTATTAATTAAAGTAAATTTGGTACATTAGATAAGTAGAGGATAACATCTCATTATGTGTGCATAAATCAAAAGTAATATTCAGATTCTGTTTGTTCATTGGGCTACTTATTCATGGAAATCTTAAAATCTGTAAAATTCTATATACAAAATTAGTGATATTTTAATATCAAAGTCATAATGGTTATTATGGAAGTCCATTTCCAGGAGAAGCTGTATTACTTATTAATAAGGTACAGGAATCTGCTCTGATTGCTTTACCATCAGTGGAATAAAAAGGTAGGTCAGGGTGAAAACCCAAAAAATTTCAATTACATTTACAGCAGCAGCTGAAGGGGAAAAAAATCAATGAAAGGAGCATACTTATTAAAGACCTGCAGTTGCCATAAAAGTGAAACTAAATCACACTGACAGTGTGTGAACTTCAGATAAATTGCTTTGAATTCAGAATGGGAGCCTGGAGAAATAATAGAAATGATACTGCAGTTGTTGAAGAAAGGGATAGAAATTTTTATATGTGTTACTCCTCTAGATTTTCTTAGTATTTGGGGGATCAAATGCTGATTTATTGTTTTATTATTATTTTTTGTTTCTCTCACCGATGAAAGAGTGCTGTAAACCACCTTGTCACTGACTGGTTAGAGAATTATGCAGGTTTTAGACATGTGATACTTCTCTTTGGTAGTCATCCAAGGTGACCCATAGATAAGCCTTAGTTCTTGTTATAAAAACCCAAATAACAAAACAGAAATGCAAGAGAGATAAGATAGCTAATATAAATTAGATTAAGATAAGATAACTACCTCAAAGTTTCTGTTTCATAACTCACCTAAAATTCAGTTCCGTTTCTGTGACATCTGCACAGAATGGAATCCTCTGCTGATTCCTGTGACTTTTATTATCTGTTGCAAATTTACTGTAGCTTTTGGTTCTGAAAGACTCAAAATTTAGCTGTCATATTAATTGCCTTTACTCCACAATTTACTTTCTGTAATACCCCAGAAAAATCTGATGTAATCTAGATTTTACAATAATAAATAGTATAAAAATTCTTTGCTTTCTTCATGTATGGAGATTCATTTTATGGATATTGTTCATGATTCTTCTCAGAGAGCCCTGTGTTGAAGACCAACCAGTATTCTCCTGTTACATTTACTTATGCAGAGGAGGGAAATAAAATTGGGAAACAACCAGAGTGCATTGAGATAGAAGTTTCTCCGATGCTTGTGCTTATGTTATGGAACCCCTCGTATCATCATTGTGATCTTGCTGCTGTGCTTTCCAGATTAGTATTTTTGCTTAATTTGAAACACTATAGTTTGTTAATTGTATTTTTTTTTTTTTCAGTTTTGTAGAACATATCTTAGATGCTGATAATTGATAAGTTATAAATATTTATAGAGTTATGAATTGTAGCTAATACCAATGTGTTGCACTATTTTATCGATGAAGACAGAGTTCATACACAGTTGCCCAAGGACTTCACATTACGTTTGTGTATCAAGAACCTAAACCCTGGACTAGAATCCTAGCCACTCTATACTGACATGAAACTTAAAATGTTACATTATTCTTTAGGGGAATGGAAAAATTACTTGTGACAAGAATGCAATTTATCTAAAAACGACCTTTATGCATATCATCACTATAACACATCTTTTTATTAACAGGTTCTACTGGAAAACAAATCAAAAGGAATTCAGATATTACAATAGTATTCCTCCAGTGTAATTTGAATCTTTCTATGAATATGTGTGTATGTGTGTGTGTGCGTGTGTGTGTGCTGGGGATTCAGGAAAGATGTTAAATAAGAATTCTGTCATTCTATTTGATTTCCTCCAAGTGTTAGGAAGATCTGGATGGCACTATCCATCCATTGCTTCAAAGAAAAGAGCTTTTGAATCTTCTGAGTTTATTTAAGCTTGAAATCCTTCAAATCCAGTATGACAAACCACTCACTATAATCCAATATTTATTTCATTTCCTATCTTCAAAAAATATTGCAGTTTAAAAGTCTTCCAAAAGGTTTTTCCAGGTATTAATTGCCTGGGAAAAATGGGGAGAAGTGTACAAGCCTATGTTGATGAATTTTCACATATTTAGCAATTTTTAAGAGAAAAAAAAAAGATAATTTCACCTGTAAATAAGAACTACTTCCTCATCTGATTTTATTAAAATTAATAATTCACACATGTTAAAGGGGTGAAATAATTGAGTATGAGGTTATTCCTGAGACTGTGAATTGGTTCACAGGGTTAATTTATGATTCTCCATTGTGGATTTTCTTCATGAATGTTTCTTCTCAGAAATGTTGATGATTTGTTTCTAAGGAGTATTACATCATTTGTACTGGTCAAGTTACACAAAGCAAAGTTGGATTGCTATGCAAGTACTAGCCCAACACAAATGATGCTGTCTCCATGATGAAGGGTGGACTATTTAAAATAATTTTGTAGGCTCCTGGATAAAGTAAGATGTGGAGTTCACAGTGTGTGTGTGGAGGATTTTCTGCAAATTTGTGAGTGTGGGTGTTTGGCCCATATGTTTAATAGTTTGCCTATAGGAGTGTGTGTGCTTGCATACCATAGTTAACAATTTGTTAGAAGTAATACAGAATTTGCTTACTCTGAAAAAAAATCCAATATTCCTTTTATTTAATGGAAAACAATGTGCAGACATTCAGGACACTTTCATTTGGAATTAAAATCAAAACTTTGTTTGTCTTAAAAATCCTTGACTTCTTGAGATGTGCCAGATCATGATGCATTTTGATGTATGCTTCTGATTCTTTGCATTCCAAATCCATTCTGGCCTCAATTATTTAATTAAACCTTCCTTAAAATTTTATACAGATATGTTCAGCTTTTATTTTTGTTTGATTTTTTGTGGTAACATTTACATTTCTTCTGTATCCTTGAGATGAATTTGTAGAGTAGCATATTTCACCACCAGCCTTTCATGTAGCTGTACTGTATATCCTTTAAAGGCAAATATTGTGGAGATTTTTTAAGGTTTGTTTCAAGAGGTTCATTCTGGACATATATTTTAAAAAATGGCTGGAGCTTAAAAAGAGGCATCATTTTGGACGGTATGAAAGAGTTCAGATCTGCCTGCATCCATCTTGTCCCTCAAAATCAAAGAACTATTATCCACACTGACACCCTTTATATTTTTCTGGGCTTTTTCTGTGTTCTTCATTCCCTCCCAATAATGTTCTTATTTTTCATCTGGAAACAAAGAAACATAATAACAAACCACTGGTGTTCACAGTTATGCACTGAAAACAGCCATAAGGTTATCCAAGAGTAGACTTTATTAGGCTGACCCAATGTAAGAAGCCAGTCTTAATGGATTATGTAGGCTGGAGAATTTGTTGATGTGCATTTTCCATCTGGAATCCATAGCTGAGGTAATCCTGGAAGCAGATAGTCCTTAACCTGCTCATCAGAGAAGAAAAACAAGGCAAAGGAGAGACAAGATGGAGCAAGGAAAAAACAAAGGCGAGGCAGGAAAAAGAAAAGAATGGGAAAAGCAAGGCAAGGCAAGGTGTGGGAAGGGAAGGTGTGGGAAGGTGCGGGAAGGTGCGGGAAGGGAAGGTGCGGGAAGGGAAGGCGCGGGAAGGCACGGGAAGGGAAGGTGCAGGAAGGGAAGGCGCGGGAAGGCGCGGGAAGGGAAGGTGCAGGAAGGGAAGGCGCGGGAAGGCGCGGGAAGGCGCGGAAAGGCGCGGGAAGGGAAGGCGCGGGAAGGGAAGGCGCGGGAAGGGAAGGGAAGGGAAGGCGCGGGAAGGGAAGGGAAGGGAAGGCGCGGGAAGGGAAGGGAAGGCGCGGGAAGGGAAGGCGCGGGAAGGGAAGGCGCGGGAAGGCGCGGGAAGGGAAGGCGCGGGAAGGGAAGGCGCGGGAAGGGAAGGGAAGGCGCGGGAAGGGAAGGGAAGGGAAGGCGCAGGAAGGGAAGAGAAGGCGCGGGAAGGGAAGGCGCGGGAAGGGAAGGGAAGGCGCGGGAAGGGAAGGGAAGGCGCGGGAAGGGAAGGCGCGGGAAGGCGCGGGAAGGCGTGGGAAGGGAAGGCGCGGGAAGGGAAGGGAAGGCGCGGGAAGGGAAGGGAAGGCGCGGGAAGGCGCGGGAAGGCGCGGGAAGGGAAGGCGCGGGAAGGGAAGGCGCGGGAAGGGAAGGGAAGGGAAGGCGCGGGAAGGCGCGGGAAGGGAAGGGAAGGGAAGGGAAGGGAAGGGAAGGGAAGGGAAGGGAAGGGAAGGGAAGGGAAGGGAAGGGAAGGGAAGGGAAGGGAAGGGAAGGGAAGGGAAGGGAAGGGAAGGGAAGGGAAGGGAAGGGAAGGGAAGGGAAGGGAAGGGAAGGGAAGGGAAGGGAAGGGAAGGGAAGGGAAGGCGCGGGAAGGGAAGGCGCGGGAAGGGAAGGGAAGGGAAGGCGCGGGAAGGGAAGGGAAGGCGCGGGAAGGGAAGGCGCGGGAAGGGAAGGCGCGGGAAGGCGCGGGAAGGGAAGGCGCGGGAAGGGAAGGCGCGGGAAGGGAAGGGAAGGCGCGGGAAGGGAAGGGAAGGGAAGGCGCAGGAAGGGAAGAGAAGGCGCGGGAAGGGAAGGCGCGGGAAGGGAAGGGAAGGCGCGGGAAGGGAAGGGAAGGCGCGGGAAGGGAAGGCGCGGGAAGGCGCGGGAAGGCGTGGGAAGGGAAGGCGCGGGAAGGGAAGGGAAGGCGCGGGAAGGGAAGGGAAGGCGCGGGAAGGCGCGGGAAGGCGCGGGAAGGGAAGGCGCGGGAAGGGAAGGCGCGGGAAGGGAAGGGAAGGGAAGGCGCGGGAAGGGAAGGGAAGGGAAGGGAAGGGAAGGGAAGGGAAGGGAAGGGAAGGGAAGGGAAGGGAAGGGAAGGGAAGGGAAGGGAAGGGAAGGGAAGGGAAGGGAAGGGAAGGGAAGGGAAGGGAAGGGAAGGGAAGGGAAGGGAAGGGAAGGGAAGGGAAGGGAAGGGAAGGCGCGGGAAGGGAAGGCGCGGGAAGGGAAGGGAAGGGAAGGCGCGGGAAGGCGCGGAAGGGAAGGCGCGGGAAGGGAAGGGAAGGCGCGGGAAGGGAAGGCGCGGGAAGGGAAGGCGCGGGAAGGGAAGGGAAGGCGCGGGAAGGGAAGGGAAGGGAAGGGAAGGGAAGGGAAGGGAAGGGAAGGGAAGGCGCGGGAAGGGAAGGGAAGGCGCGGGAAGGGAAGGGAAGGGAAGGGAAGGGAAGGGAAGGGAAGGGAAGGGAAGGGAAGGGAAGGGAAGGTGCAGGAAGGGAAGGCGCGGGAAGGCGCGGGAAGGGAAGGTGCAGGAAGGGAAGGCGCGGGAAGGCGCGGGAAGGCGCGGAAAGGCGCGGGAAGGGAAGGCGCGGGAAGGGAAGGCGCGGGAAGGGAAGGGAAGGCGCGGGAAGGGAAGGGAAGGGAAGGCGCGGGAAGGGAAGGGAAGGGAAGGCGCGGGAAGGGAAGGGAAGGGAAGGCGCGGGAAGGGAAGGCGCGGGAAGGGAAGGCGCGGGAAGGCGCGGGAAGGGAAGGCGCGGGAAGGAAGGCGCGGGAAGGGAAGGGAAGGCGGCGGGAAGGGAAGGGAAGGGAAGGCGCAGGAAGGGAAGAGAAGGCGCGGGAAGGGAAGGCGCGGGAAGGGAAGGGAAGGCGCGGGAAGGGAAGGGAAGGGAAGGCGCGGGAAGGGAAGGGAAGGCGCGGGAAGGGAAGGCGCGGGAAGGCGCGGGAAGGCATGGGAAGGGAAGGCGCGGGAAGGGAAGGGAAGGCGCGGGAAGGGAAGGGAAGGCGCGGGAAAGGGAAGGCGCGGGAAGGGAAGGGAAGGCGCGGGAAGGGAAGGGAAGGTCGCGGGAAGGGAAAGGGAAGGGAAGGCGCGGGAAGGGAAGGCGCGGGAAGGGAAGGGAAGGGAAGGGAAGGGAAGGGAAGGGAAGGGAAGGAAGGGAAGGGAAGGGAAGGGAAGGGAAGGGAAAGGAAGGGAAGGGAAGGGAAGGGAAGGGAAGGGAAGGGAAGGGAAGGGAAGGGAAGGGGAAGGGAAGGCGCGGGAAAGGGAAGGGAAGGGCGGCGGGAAGGGAAGGGCGCGGGAAGGGAAGGCGTGGGAGAGGGAAGGCGCGGGA
>JAKJHU010000207.1:422196-467007 GCA_022316685.1 Progne subis subis | reverse complement strand
ACGATGGGTCGGGCACGGTGGGAGCTGCAGTACCGCTTTCTGTCCACAGGGTGGCAGCACTACCTTGAGATCACAGCCTGGGGTTCCCACGCACGGCAGGGTCGGGACACAGGGGGAGCTGCAGTACCGCTCTGTGTCCACAGGGCGGCAGCACTACCTTGAGATCACAGCCCGGGCTCCCACGCACGATGGGGTCGGGCACGGGGGGAGCTGCAGTACCGCTCTGTGTCCACAGGGTGGCAGCACTACCTTGGGATCACAGCCCAGGATTCCCACGCACGGCGGAGTGGGGCACGGGGGGAGCTGCAGTACCGCTCTGTGTCCACAGGGCGGCAGCACTACCTTGAGATCACAGCCCGGGTTTGGGGCCGGGCAGAGAACAGAGGCAAAAAACAACCAAAAATCCTCTAAAAGAAATGCCCCAAAAGATCCCCAAGCACAACTCCCAGAACCCTGCCACTCACCAAATTCAAACCAAAAATGCCTTGATTGTAGGCCATATATCAATTTTTTAGTACTTATTATGTTTATCATTACTGTTTCTGTTTTAGATCCATCTCTAGGTATATTATAGATATTATAATACATATAGCATGTCATAATATAGATTGTATTTATTCATATTGCTGGTATTATTTTTCATATTTTACATCGCTGTCTTTATTATTTATACTTTTCTATTTTTGTATTGATTTTTAAAAATTTGTGGTTGTTTTATATTAAATGATATTTTAAACTATACAAATTCATTAACCTAACACATCAGAACCACAATTAATTAGAATTAAATTAGCCTGCTTTTCTAAAGTGTAAAGATTTCATTCTCATTAAAGTAATACTGGCAGATTTTTTCTATCTGTGGGTTTTTTTCGGGGGGGGGGTTGTTTGTGGGGGGTTTTGGGATTTTTTTTTTTTTTTTTTTGCTCTGCATTGGATTTCTTTGTTACTAATCAATGAGGTTTGGAGAGTTACAGAATAAAAAATCTACTTTCTTTTATTGCTGCCTCTGAAATACACCCCGACATCAAGTGACTGCTGCTAACACTGTTCGTGGGTAGAACGAGACCTCTTAGGGGGCAAAAAGGAAAAAACGGCACCGTGGCGTTTACAGCTTTCTCCCTTCGAGTCCTTCAATGGAGCAGAAAATACAGAGGTTTTGCTCTCACTCCCGGTTCTATCCAGACCTTCGGTGGCCACGGATGTCATTTTCCAACTTCTATGTTGCCAACAGCCAATCTGACACATACTCGGGGTAAGAAAGGGTAAGGGGAAAAAAAAGTGAAAAGGAAAAGAAAAGAAAAGAAAAGAAAAGAAAAGAAAAGAAAAGAAAAGAAAAGAAAAGAAAAGAAAAGAAAAGAAAAGAAAAGAAAAGAAAAGAAAAGAAAAGAAAAGAAAAGAAAAGAGAAAAGAAAAGAAAAAGAAATAAAATACAAACTTGAAAATAAAAATTTTAAATTAATAAAAAAGTAAAAATAAAAAAATAAATGAAATTATATTAAAAACTTAATATATAAAATGAAAATTAAAAAATTTTAAATGATATGAAAATAAAAATTAAACAATATTTGAAAAATTAAAAGTAATTAAAATGTAAAGAAAAATATAGACTGAACGAAATATAAAACCTTTTTTAAAATACAAAAAAAAAAAAAAAAAAAAGCCTCAAGAAAATAAAAGAGAATAAAAATACAAAAGTCAAAAAGCAAAAAACAAAATTAATAATAATTTTTAAAAATATGCAGCTCTCCTCTCCTGCCACTGCCTAACACAGCTCCTGGAGTATCCTGCACTCGGCAGTGATAGGGAAACAAACCCAGTGCCTCCCAGAAAAGAAGGTTTTTAGACAATTCCCAGTTTTGCTTGGAAACAAATTCTATTTTAGAGGGAAACTCACTTCGGATGAACATCCAAATGTGCCAAGGCAGGAAAGACCCTCCCCTTGTGTCGAAGGAACAGCAATTAGGCCAGGATTTAAGTTTTCATGGGACTGATGTCATTAAAAATGCAGTAAACTGAACTTTACAGAGAGATTCATGACGGCAATCAAACACTCCGCAAGTTTTCCTGGCAATTTACAGCATTCTGCAGATATGGTGCTCCACAATGCCCATTTACCTGAACACTCTTTTGGAAAATTTCCTTGCAAATGTGCCCTAAGATGTACAAAAATTCCAACTGGGATGGAAAATCGGCATTTGTGATAAATATCCCCTCACTAAAATCAGAGAGAGGAAAACCATGAAATAAAAGGAAGGAAAAACACCCAAATCCCAGCTCGCCTGGAAAACAAGCTCGGGAATTTCCAATATTCTAACAATTTCTAACATCCAAAAACTTTTGGAACAGGGAGGAGGTTGGTGGAAGTTCATGGAAGGATGATTTAAAATCTGCCTCCTCTGCTCTGATTTTAAAGGGAAGTGAGAAGTAAACATGTCACAGTGACACTTCTCCAAGAATTATCTGTGTTTTGTGGGAGTAGCAATCCAAAGAAACTCCAGTCTTACTTGGATTTGACATCTCAAACTCTTGGCAGCGTGGGGAAGTTTCAATGGAACAAGAGAGCCACAATCGCTGGAATAACAAAATTCAAGTGGGCAAAAGTCAGGAACTTTATTTACAAATCCATGGAGGAGGAGGGTGACACCAGGAACACATTCCAGCTGAAGGCAAGGATTTATTGGAAAAGGCAGGAAATCAAATGGACAGTCTCTGGTTGTGCTCAAGCAGTTATCCAGGAGTCAAGAGAGAAAATGGGAACCCTGGGCTGGGATAAGGCCTTCAGTCCTAGTGGCTCTCTCCTTTTTTGCCAACTACCTGGAGGAGGAGAAAACACAACAGGAACAAAGTTTCAAACCCGGGCAGGTGGAAGCGCAGCTCCCAGGGAGCTCTGGGAATCGGGGCTGGAGAAGCACAGCCAGGGTTTAGAGCTGGGCTCGGGGTTAGAGCTGGGACTGCAGAACACCCCAAGAGCGTGTCAGAAGAGCTGGGACTGCAAAACACCCCAAAGGCGCGTCAGACACCCGGTGCGCTCCAGGAGAAACCGCGCTGCCGGAGGTAAAATCGGCATTCCCGTGAGTGTGCGTGATTCCAAACCCAGCTCACACGGATTAGGCAAAGAAGTGAGGGGAAAAGGAAAACCGGGCTGAAAGCATCAAGGGTTAGGTGTTAGTGAGCGTGGAATAGCAACAGAAACACTCCGTACCGGTCGGAGGCAGAGAGGGACAAGTGGCCCATGTGGATTATCTGGAAAACCCAGCACATGGAGATGGAGGTTTCAGCATTTCACCTTCCCATCCCTTCCCATCCCTTCCATTCCCACTGGAAAATCTTTTATTACTCCCCCAGGTTGATCCGTGCTCCTTCCTTCCCGCGGGGACATTAAAAAAGCTGGAGCTCCTCAGGATGCAAGGACCAGGCTGAGCTGTGAGTCAGGAGGTGAAATGCTCGGGATTTGGGAAACGTGGGAGCTGAGCAGAGGGAGTGGGGAGAGCCAGGCCACACAGATGCCATTATTACTTTTAGATTCCGTTTAGTTCTTTAGGAATGGGGAGTGAAGCTGGAAAACAAGCGAGAGGAGTGGTGCAAGAACCAAAGCAGCAGCTAAAGGTGTCCAAGCTGCCCTGCAAACCAGCAGGGGTGAGGAGACACAGGGATTTATTCCAGAGGGGACACAAGCAGCACTTTTTCCCTGTGCTCCCCTTTCCATCAATGCAAAGGCTTCTGCTCTCCTCCGACTCCGTGGTCAGGAAGGAAAACGGGAATTATTATCCTGACACACTGTGTCACACTGGGTGTGGCAGGCAGGAGCACCAGCTCCCAATCCACCGCTGCTTCTGGATTTCTGAGCAGTTCCTTCCCAGAGTTTCCATTCCCTGGCTGCCATGGCCACATGCAGCTCAAACAGCCACAGAAACACAAAGAGGATCAAAGATCAATCCACGTGTTTCTAGGCTGGGGAGGTCTAAAATCTCTGCTTAGCTCAGAACAGTAGAGCAGTTTTTTAATGATCTTGAGCAAAAGCTGTTAAACTCCTTTATTAACTTGTTAGCAGCAGAGAAATTAAGTTTTAAGTTTCATTAAGATCAAGTTTTGCTGCTAAAATTACGGAGGTGCCGTGTTGGTGTTAGTGCTTTTAACCTTCTGACACTGGAGGGTATCGTACCATAAATTCACTACCGGAGCAGTTTATTTTAAAATCTGGCTTTTTATCCTAAGCTGGCCCAAAACCAGAGTCCCAAAATCACGATATAAATCTCACAGCTGATCAAGTGAAGCTGTGTTTGGTGTGCAAAACCTGCCAGCCCCTCGTGCTTTCAGCCCTTACCGTTTATTGTCTCCCAGCTCTGATTAAAACCTCGTAGGAAGCACCAAATAAATGCAGGGCAAAGCTGCGCCCTGAGCGTGGAATCGTGGAACCGTGGAACTGTGGCATCGTGGAATTGTGGAATCATGGGTGGAATTGTGGAATCGTGGAATTGTGGAACTGTGGAATCATGTGTGGAATTGTGGAACCATGGAATTGTGTAAGTGTGGAATTGTGGAACCATGGAATCAGATGTGGAACTGTGGAATCATGTGTGGAACCACGGAACTGTGGAACTGTCGAACTGTGGAATTGTGGAATTGTGGAACTGTGGAATCACGTGTGGAACCCTGGAACCGTGGAATCACGTGTGGAACTGTGGAATTGTGGAATCGCGTGTGGAACTATGGAACTGTGCAATCACCTGTGGAACTGTGGAATTGTGGACTCATGTGTGCAACTGTGGAACTGTGGAATCACATGTGGAATTGTGGAACCGTGTAATCAGGTGTGGAACGGTGCACCAGTGCCAGCCCCGGGCGTGCGCTCCCCGGGGTGTGTCAGTGAGGGACTCACTCGTTTGAAGTCGTTCATGTTGGTGGCCTGCACCGGAGTGCCGATAAACGTGAAGTACGTGATCCTCGTCGTCTCCTCGTCGCCGTGATTGGACTGCACGAACAACTGAGGAGGGGAAGAGCCAGAAAAGGGACTTGAATGTCAGCCCTGCATTAGCACCACGAGCATCAGCTGCTTGAGATGTGTCAACTGACCAAATAAAGGGGTTTTCCACTATAAAGGGCTCTGTCAGTTCAATAATTATTTACAGAACACCGTTGTTTCAAGGCCTTCCCACTTCTCCCATTCAGCCAGCAAACCCAGGACCTCAGAAGTCACAGTTTCACAGGGCTCTGGCTGGAAATTGAATTAATATCGATTTATTGATCTTTACTGAGGCCACTGAGACGCCTCCTGGGCAGGTCCCTCCCAGAATTGTGGCTGTCTGTTGGAACCCTGGGCGCTGAGGATTCCAGCTTTTCCGTGCTGGCTGTGGAACAGCTCCCAAAATTGAGTGACAGCGCTGGGATTGTGTGGTTCGGATAGAAGTGTGTGACATCACAGCGTGGCAAGGGTTTAGAATACAGTAATATATATAGAAAACAAGATGGAGGGTTTAGGGTGCAGGTAAATCCTTCTTTTTCACCTTCTCCTTCATGGGTCTGGGTGACTGGAGAGAAAAATCCACATTGTGGGCTACGGGTGTTTGGTCATTGGGTTAAAAGTAAAAATAAATTAGATGTCACTTATCCTTAGAGAGAGAGATGGGGGCCATTTTTCACTTTGTTAGCAGAACTCACAGTGTGAGAGTATACCACGGGTAAGGATTAATAAACATCGGAGTGTGGACACAAACCCCATCTCCAGAGCACTTCAACCCAGCTCTGAGAGAAGATAAAAAACAACAGGTGTTCCCTCGGGGAAAAGGGACTTACAGTGACGCTGTTGACGTTCTGGAATTTGACGTAGCGGAGCTGGATGATCCCATCCTCCTTGATGTCCTCCGGGCCCAGCTCCAGGGCCTGGGTGGGTTCGCTGCGCTCTGCCTCCTCGAAGTCCATTGAGCGTGGGAGGTTGATGAAGATCTTGATGTATTTTGGCCCTTGCCCTGGGATAAAAGAGAGGGATGTGATTCCCTGTGTGCATTACAGAATCCTGGATCATTATGAAATTGTTTGTCATTGTACAACATGAAAAGAATGAGGTGACAGCTTCAGTGGCTCTCACTTCAGCCTGGAATTACATCCAAGTGTCTCTTTGCAGGGTATCAGACCATAAATAGTCATATTTGTGCATCAAACAACAATAAATAGCTATATTTGTGTATCAAGCTATAATAAATACGTTTATCTGTGTATCAATCTTTTCCTAGCAATCCATAATAAATGATTGTCTCTGCATCACTCACCATTGTCTGGCCCCTGAAGTTTCATGGAGTAAAGCTTGACAGGCTGACTAAAAGCTACCGTGATAAGGAGCTGCAGAGGGAAAAAAACCCACAATTACACCCCGGTGTTTTCATCTGAAACCCACTGAGCACAGGAAACGGGGATAAGGGGCTCTGGGACACTCTGGTGCGGACACCGCCACACACTGTGACCCTTTCTATCCCAGCAAACGCTGCCGTGCCGGGGAATCCTCAGCGTGGCAAGCGCCGACGCCGCGAGCCGCGTACCCCGGGCGCTCTCCCCGCTCCCAGAGCTCCCGCAGGAGAACTCCGTACCTGCTCGTCGCAGTCGGACTCCAGGTAGGAGGAATCCTTGCGCAGGCAGTTCTCGAAGCCGTGCTCGTCGCTCTCGTTGAGGCACTCGCAGCCGGCCTTGTTAATGAAGGGCAGCAGGTCCATCTGTGGACAGAGAGCGCAGCCGGGATGAGCGGGGGACGGGGACCCGCGCGGCCCACGGGGAGCGGGGACGCACGCACAGCCTCGGGTGGATCTGTGCTTTCCCGGCACTCCGGGGCATCGAAACAGGGAGTTCTTGAGGAGTTACGGATAAATCAGGCCAACATCAGCAGGAATTAAATCCTGAGTGCCGCTCGGGGCAGGCACGTCACCGTTCCCAAGTACTCCTGTGCCATCCTGTTTGGGTTTTGTTCTTTTACGGGCACGGAGAAACCCAAAATGGACGCCCTTAGGAGCACCCACCCGGGGAACGTTAGGAAAAGGAAAAATGAGACTTTCCTCACTTTATGAAATGTTTGGGATGGCTGAGAAGGAAAAGGTTTATCATGGCACATAAAATTCATTTTAATGACCAGGGAGATTTTTCATTCCCAATAAATGTGTGTATGTCAGTATTTTAATTTTTTTCTGGAAACGAAAGCCCGGAAAAGTGATTTCCTTGGGCAGCTTTGCCTAAAATCCAATTATTTGCCTTAAAGCGCATTTGAAAACCGGGGGTTTTGAACACCCGAGCTACACAAACATTCCAAGAAAACTCTGGGGAGATACATACGTATCCTTTGGGGATGTCCGTGTCTTCGCTGTTGCCGGGGTCGTTCTCCAGGTGCTGTTTGATTTTGTCTTCCAAGCCCACGGCATCTGCTCCCTGGTACTGGTCGATGCGCACTTTGTTCCGGAAGAACAGGAATGTGGGGGTGGCCGAGATGTTGTTGGTGGCAGCCGTGCCCTGGGAGCAGAAACAAGTCCCCGTTCACTGCTTTAGGTCCGTGCACTGCCAACAAACCCAGCTATGGAGGCTTTGCCTCTTTACTTCGAGAACTGCAGCGATGTTTGGCTGGGAAGGCTGGGTTTAATTCCCACTAGCGCTGCATTCGATATCTCTTACTTTAGCAGCACAGCAGGGGCTGAGAATGAACTCCTGAATGAATTCACGTGCTCCAAAGGAAGGGCAGCACAGCTGATCCCCGAGAAGGGTTTTGCTCTCGCTCCCAGTGGTTGCTCACAGCTCCCCACTCCCCCACTCCCAGCCCCTTCCCTGGCAGTGGGATTTGGGAGCACAGACCTGGCACTGGTGCACGTCCACCTCCAGGAACGTCGCCTGCGGGTATTTGTTGCTCAGGGCGTTGAAGGCGGGCGCGATCCTCAAGCAAGGGCCACACCTGAGGGAAAAGCGACACTTCCACTCAGTTCCCCTTTCCTTTTATTTTTCAATGCCTGCCCAAACAGAACCAGAACATTCCTGCTCTTGCCTGGTGTAAAAACCACCTCTCTACCTGGCTGCACAATGAAAGATGACATGTAGGAATCTGCACTTTATTGCCTTTACTTGCAGCATTTTTACCACAGTCCTGCTGTGGTAAAATCAAAGGAGGGCAAAATCAGCAAAAAAAAAAATACTATGAACAAAAAACTCGCATCGTTAGTCTGTGTTACCTCCTGGGGAAAAAAATTATATTTACACATAACTTAAATATTTAATGGTCAACATGTATCAAAGCTTCGGGGATCATAAAATTCTTTGCACGACAAATTTAATTTACACCTGTAACACTTATTCCCGTATTCATTTGGCCCTAGGAGGACAGAGCCTTTTTTTTTTTTTTTTTTTTTTTTTTTTTAACTGCATTGCCTGGGCTGAAAATGTGTATTTTTTACTTATTCTGTGTCAACAAAAAGGTAGGAAGTGCTCAGCGGCACCAATTCCTGTAAAGGGAGTTTCTCACTGGGAAGGAGAAATGCAAAGTGAAATTAAAACACCCCTCACAACTACGAGGCAGCAGCCAGAGAATAATGAGGCACTCGATGAAACCCCCGAGATTTTCACTATTCTCCCCGATTTCACAGATTAACGGGAATAATTCAGATATTGATGTTTCTTTGGTGACAAATTCATCCCAATTTCACCACACTTGCAGCACCCTGCTGAGGAGGGGAAAGGGGATAATCCACTTGTCCTGGGCAAATGGGGTGCGGATCTAGCTAAGTTTTATAGGGGCAAAGATTGTTTTTCCAAGTTTTTAGGTGTTTTTAGTGTTGTTCGCGCCTTGTTTCCACCACTTGCCTGCCCTTTAACGGGGCTTTAAACCAGCGCAGCCCCCGCTCCCTCCGAGCGCCGGAGGGCTGGCAGGTCCGCAGGGCAGAGGGTTCGGCGGGAAAAAATGGGAATTTATTCCAGGATCTGGGACACACGGTGTCGAAAATAACACAACCCCTAAAGGCGCTGATGCCGTGACCACACTGCCGCGTTACGGAGCAAACCGCGCCGGGAAACCGCGCTCGGAGCCCCGAATAGAAACACGGCAACACCGGAGCCCATCCCGGGAGCCTGAGGCAGGATCGGCGCGCAGGGAGCCACATCCCGCCCTCACTCACCCCCTCATGGTGAACTTCACCACGGCCAGGCGGGAGCCGGCGGCGCTCAGCTCGGGCTGGAACTCGGTGTCGTTGGCGATCACCTTCACGCCCGCCATGGCCGCGGGCCCCGGTGGCGGCGCCGGGTGCGATGTGCAGCGTCACGGCGGGCAGGACGCCCGGCATGCACCGCTGGGACGGGCGCAGGCGCGGCCGCACCTCTCCGCTCCGCTCCCGCCCGGCCGCCGCCCGCCATCTTGGGGCAGGGCAGCGCGCCCGAGTGACGCCGCCGGCGGCCATTATGGATAGGGGAGGGTGGGAAAGTGCGGAGGGGGTCGGCGGCCATTTTGGGAACGGGCAAGCTCGGGAAGTCCGTGAGGGGAGACGCGCCTTATAATCTTAACATAAAAATTTAGCACCAGTTTCGTCACTGATCCGTTTAATGGTGACGTTATGGGAGTGACCCTTCTGTCTTGCAGGCAGAACTGATGTCAATTTTTGTCACCTTAAATTATGTTTTTTAACAAAACCAAGCTGTCGCGATACCGAAAGGAATTCTGAAATAAACGCTGAAGCAAAACAGGGGCAAATATTCTAAGAGTGAACTTTCGCTTTTCACAGGGGCAAATAAGAGATTAATAAATGCTTGTCATAACCACAACATAAAACCGAAGTTAAACACAGGACTTTCTCTGACCCCCATTTGCAGCGTCATTTCCGACAACTTCCCGACGTACTTTATAAAACATAATAAACGTCACTTCAAGACGTCTCCCATTTACGCTTTTTCTGCTAAAAACCAGGAATATCCCCAGCATTCTGATGTAATTTTAAAGCCTTATAGTATTCGGTAATGAAATAAGCAAGCAAGCAATCACTGGCTCCGTGCCAGCCCTCAGCGGAACCCAGCAGTTTCCACGGCGGCGGCCCCTGCCGTCAAGCGCGCCGGCCGGCGCTTTGCGCCAGTGTCGCGGTCGGCGGTGTCATCCGGCCGCTGCCGCACCGAGCGCGGCGGGGCCGCGGTGCCCGGGACACGTGATTGCTGGGAAAGGGACCGGGACCGGCACCGGGGCCGGGACCGGGACCGGGACCGAACAGGTACTACCGGGGACGGGAGAACGGCGCGCTCACAGCGGGAGCGGGCCGGGGCGGTGAGCCCCCGGCTCTCGGCAGGCCCCCGCAGCAGCCGCAGCGGGAGTGCTGGGGAGGCTGCGGCACCGGGGGGAGCAGGGACACGGGCACTCGGGGACCCCGAGACTCGGCTGGCCGGGAGCCCAGGAATCCCGGGACACCGGGACCGGCCCCACGCTGGGGATTTGAGGTTTTAATTTCGTCAGGTTTCACCTCAAAACGAGCGGCGGGTCATTAATGCATGGAGGTTTCAATCTCTGCTAACCTGAGGACATTGATCCTCTTAGGGGGCTTAAATGCTTTTTAATGCCAATTTTTTGCTGCCTCGCGGCCTTTCCCGGTTTTATTTCCCTTTCCTGCGCCAGACACGGGCGCCCAGGGATGGGGTTTGGAGTTCTCCAGCTGCTTTGGATAACTGTCCTTTGTGCCAGTTTGAAACAGGAAAAATAACTATGAGTTCAGTGTGTCATCAAATTAAGCACCAGGAAAAACTGCAAGTGGCTTCCAGAGGTGTTAATTAATTCCAATCTCGTGTCCCAAATTTGCATTTCCTTCTCTGTCTTGGTTTGGAACCTCCTGCGTACCCAGAAAAAGCGTTTTCGTTGTATTCTCACTCCCTCAGTGGTTCCTTTTTTATTCTATTTGGGGTTTTTTTTTGGCTGGGAGGATGCATTTTGTGGATTTCTGGGTAGGGAACCTGAGGAGATGTTGAGTGGAAATTTGGATGCAGGATTTAATACCTCGTGCTTGAAAAATCAGTGTAGTGGTTTTACTGAAATAGGAATTGATCCCGGATTATTAAATGTGCCTAAATCCCACCTTTAAGTGAAGCAGTTCAGAGAGTCACTGGATTATTCTGTCGGGTTAACCCATTATTTAACTTTTTTGTTGTTCATTTCCTCATTGAAATAAACGCTTTCTATTTAAATGTTTTAAAAATCCTGGGTTTGGAAAGGCATTTTTCCACACCCCACGTTCGTTCTGTTTGTTGTACAGTATTGCTGCGTGCGTTCCCACATCCCTGCCCTTCTTGCACGTGTAAGATTAGAATTATTCCTATACCATTTATGCATTATTATTATTTGCAAAGCTTTATGTTAGAAAATTGAAAGGGAAGGAATTAAATACCAGGCTGGTTAGATACGTGTGTATATCCCTACGTACGTGGAATAACAGAATAATCTGCTTTATTGTGCTTTGGGAAGAGAAGCAGGATTGTGGCACTTGTGGAAGCGATCGAGGCAGATTTACCCCGTGGAGGCAGAATCGTGAACAGGAAGACCTTTCCTCGTCCATCTGCCACTTCCAAGTTCCCTTTTCTGCAGGAAATTGTGGGTTTTGGGGAGCTCTGAGTGGCTGCTTTTGGGCCCGTTTGGCACTGGGACAGTGTTGATTTGCTCCTGTACTTTGTCATCACTGATGTCAAAAAAGATGGAATTATTGATTGTATTCAGACAAAAAGGGATTTTGGTGCTGGCAGGGGCTGCAGCTGGTGTTTGCCTGGGCTAAGCTCTGGAATCCAGATTCCTGGGGAATTAAAATGTGGCTTTTGCTGAAAAGGAAGTTTTTTATGAAGGCCTTGCGCTGCCGTAGCCAAAAACTGGAAGGAAAGAGGTAGTTTTTCGTTTTCCTCCCTCTCCCAGAGCCTTGCTATGAAATATTCTGAGGGCTGCGTTTGAAATGGGGCTGTCAGGGGTTTGGAAATGTGTTTTCTGCATGGAAAATCTGGACTCTCTTAGGTTAGTTAGGTGCTGATAGCTCTTGTATTACCCTCCTATTTGTTTTTTCTATATGTATTTTCCTTTTGAGAATTCCCTTTATTTGGAGTGCTGTGGGTTTGGAAGCGTTCGGAAGTAGCTGCAAATGCAGCATCATGAAATGCAGGATCGCTGTGCCCCGGTAGGGGAGTTTCTGTATTTATTTAAAAACGCAGCTGTTTTTGACAGCCACGTGAACGCTGTGACTTGTTCATGGACTTGGACAGCAGGGGAGTGGGAAGGGGGTTTTGTGTCGCTTGCTGGAATTTTTCAGCTCTGGTTTCGTCGTTTTTGGTTTGTTTCCTCACGAAAATTGTGTGGGTATTTGTTTGCTGTGGGTGGTTTTGTTCTTGGTGTTGGTATTTGCATTTTGTTCTGTTGCATCTGGCCACTTTATTCCTGCCTTTATTCCATTTTTATGATGATTCTCTGCGAATCAAGCCTGGTTTAATTGCAGCTCTTTGTTTGTCACCCTGTTGTTTAAAATGCTGAATTAATTTCTCTTTCTGTGTTGTGCTGGTCCAGACAGAGCAATTGATCCAGTATTGCATAACAATTAACTCTGCAGGGCCAGGTGTGGTTTGCAGGGTGGTGAAAGAGTGTATTTTCAGTCTTTATTGATCCTGATTGTAAGTTTTGAGCTCTTAATTAAATAGCTTTTAATGAAGATGGGCCAGTGGGCTGCCAGGAATGAGCTGCATTACTGGGAAGGGTCATTGGATGCGATGTGACTGATTTTGCGAGGTGGATTTTGTGGAAACCCCACAGTTGATCCCTGACTTGTCAGGAGCCTCCCGGGAGCCGTGTGTAATCCTTAGCCATTCATTATCCTGCCCTTGCTCCCTCCCTTCCCCCTTTTTTTCCATTTGTGTTCCAGTTCTCTGGCTGCAGAGGGTGGCAGCGCTCATCAAATGGAATAACAGCTCCTGTGGTTTTCAGTGGCTGAGAAATGACAGGAATTTCTGTTGGAGTTGGAATTTCTGTTGGACGCTGGCACAGGTGGTGCAGGGACACCTTCCACCCCCCAGGTTGCTCCAAGCCCCTTGGACACTTCCAGGATGGATAGGGCTGGAAAACCTCCCTGTTGATGCTGGTTTGCCTGTTGGTTCCTTGTATCCATCCCAGGGATACCCGTGGTTATCCCAGCAGGAAGTGGAGTTGGGAACCTCACTCACATTCAGGCTGACCTTTTTTTTTTTTTCCTGTCACAATTCAGATTTATTCCCTCTCAAGTGCTGGGAAACAGGTTTACAGACCTGTGAAAAGCGCAAGTATTCCTGGGTGCCTCAAGGTAGAATGATGTGTATGTGGCTATTAAAAAAAAACCCAGGAAAACAGACATATTTTAAAACCTGTTTTGGTGTGTTCATGCTCCTCTAAATCAGAGCTCTGGTTTGAGCTGGGATGAGTTCAGAACCTAAACCTTCACTGGAAAATCCACAAGGAGTGTTTGGTTATTTATTTAACACGACCTTTTCATCGATAAGAAAACCTCAGTTCTAAAAACATGGAAGTGCTTTAGCAAGCTGGGAATGTTGCTACCACAAACAGAGGGTTGTTATGGGGTTTAAATCTTGTGCAAATCCAAGTGGGTTTTATTGCCACAACTTGAGTTTCTATTCCCAGTCACCATTTTGGCTTGGGGACAATTGAAATTCTGCTGTGTTTTTTGTGTCAATATGTTCGGAAGAGCCGAAATCTTGCTGTAAAGATAGCACTGGACCTGTTTCCTGCTGGAGAGTGGCCAGGA
Organism: Progne subis subis; assembly: GCA_022316685.1. Classification (NCBI taxonomy): domain Eukaryota; kingdom Metazoa; phylum Chordata; class Aves; order Passeriformes; family Hirundinidae; genus Progne; species Progne subis. The sequence continues at coordinate 453,256 of JAKJHU010000207.1, read as the reverse complement.
TCCAGTTTATCAGTGGATTATACAAGGTTGATTTCACCTAAGGCAGGATATTCCATATTCCAACATGAATGTCTTTGTAGCAGGGACATAATAACATCAGGGATATAAAAACAGCTTTCAGCCTCGGGGCTTAAAACATTTTTTACACCAAAATTACTCTAAAAAGTGGGATTTGGGCAAAAATCCTTGTGTGCACTGAGATGTGTGGTTTGGCCTCCACCTTTTGCTCCCATCCCTCTTGGTTTGAAGGATAATATTTTGGATTTTGGGAGACTGCAGCCACCCTGACCCCTCCCAAAGTAAATAAACAGCATAATTGCCTCATACCTGCGGGGTCATGTCTGTCTGTCCATCTGCTGCACCCCATCTGCTGCATCCTGGGACTCCCCCAAATGTGAGGGGAAAAAGAGTGGGAAAAACATGAGGGGACAAAATGGCAGAGACAGGAGGGAGCAAGACAGTAGAAACTGAGGGGAAAAGGTGGCAAAAATGTGAGTAAAAAAGGGCAGAAAACATGAGGGAAAAGGGGCAGGAAACATGAGGGGGAAAGGTGGGAAGCATGAGAGGAGAAGTGTGGGAAACATGAGGGGAAAAGATGGCAAAACCATGAGAGGAAAAAGGAGAGGAAACATGAGGGGGAAGAGGCAGAAAACATGAGGGAAAAAGGAGAGGAAACATGAGGGGGAAGAGGCAGAAAACATGAGGGCAAAAAAGAGAGGAAACATGAGGGGAAAAGGGCAGGAAACATGAGGGGACAAAATGGCAGAGACAGGAGGCAACAAGACGGTGGAGACATGAGGGGAAAAGGCAGCAAAAGCAGGAGTGAAGGGAGCAGCCCGGGCCGTTGCTGATGTTGCTGTGCTGTCGGGGTTCCAGGCGCTCGGTGGCCATGGCCGGGAACAGCCTGGTGCTGCCCATCGTGCTGTGGGGCCGGCGCGCCCCCACGCACTGCGTGTCCTCCCTGCTGCTCGTGGACGGCTCCGTCATCGTCACCGGCTGCCACGACGGGCAGATCTGCCTCTGGGACCTGGGTCCTGACCTGCAGGTAATGGATCCAGAGTTCACATTCATTCCCAGCGCCCGGGAGTGCAGCCTGTCCTCCCTCTCCTAATGCCTGGGTGGCTGCTCTGCCCTTCCCTTCCCTTCCCTTCCCTTCCCTTCCCTTCCCTTCCCTTCCCTTCCCTTCCCTTCCCTTCCGCTCTTGGACTTTGTTGTTGCTCCTGTAGGGAGTTTGTTTTTAACTCATTCCTGCTCTAAATCAGTTACTTTCTAGCTGAGCTGCTTAATATTGTGTGGTGAAAAGGAGTTCCTTCCCAGTATCCCATCTGGGAAGCCAGTCCCCTTTTTCCTGGCACTGCATTCCCTGTCCTACATCCCTCTCCAGCTCTCTTTTTTAGGCACTGGAATGGGCTCTGGGGTCTCCCCTTATTTATGAATATACAGGAACTGGGGAAAGCTCTTAATGTGCAGCACAATCTTTTTCATTCAGCCAAACTCAATTTAAATTGAATTGAGCCAAATTCAGCTCCTGATTTGTAAATATGGAGAGGAATTTGCAAAATGTGTTTTCCCCCAAAATTCTCATTCCTGTGTGAAGTAGAGTCTTCCAAGATGATCCGTCCACTGCTGTGCTAATTAAATGTGTGTGCACGTATTAATGGATGTATAACATGTGAGGTTGAAGGCTGGGATATGGATGTTGTGGTCATTTGTGTGATTTTGACTCCCTGTTTTCTCTCTCTGATCCCAGATCAATCCCAGAGCTCTGCTCTTTGGTCATACAGCCTCAGTTACTTGTTTATCCAAGGCCTCAGCTTCCAGTGAAAAGCAATATATAGTGAGTGCATCAGAGAGTGGGTGAGTTTCCAAGTGTTTATTGATGTGCAGAACTGCCGTGATGGGAATTTGTCCCCAGTTTGTCCATATATTCACCGCTGTGTTTGATTTTTATCCTCAAGGAAAAAAAAATCCTCAGCAAATACGCTATAATTTTTGATTGGTTTTATTTATTAATCATGGAGCAGCAGTTTAGAGGTAGAAGCAGGAAGGATTTCTTGTGCTCTTGATATCCAAATAGATAGAGTTTTGGGGGTTTTTTTTAATCCAGAAAAGGTAAGGAATTATTTGTCTAAATAGCCTTTTACAAGGAATTCGAGGGGATTTCGTGTCAAAATTTAGAATTTCTACCTTGGGCTGATTTCAGGGCTAGCTAATCTCTTCCCATTGGGTTTAAAATCAGAATGTGTTTTCCATCAGGAATTTATCTATCTGATGGGAAGGAGAAAGTACCTCACAGATTCTGTTCTGATTAAACTGGAATATAAAGTTTTAATTAAAGAGTACTGTAAAGGGGGTGATAGCTGCTGGTTTGGACTCCTTGCGGGTTCTGTAATTTATCCTCACAGGGAGCAGGAGGTTGTGTGGATTTAGGAGGGCTGGAAAGTCCAGTCCATTTTGAGTTTTCTCTGAATACACTTGGTACAATCCCTAAGAGATGGTTCAGAGGAAGCTCCTCCCGATGCGGAGGGTTTCAAGCGCTCGGCAGCCTGGCGTGTTTTCCACGGGGATTTCCTGTGCTTTAGGGAGATGTGCCTGTGGGATGTGAACGATGGCAGGTGCATCGAGTTCACCAAGCTGGCCTGCGCTCACACGGGCATCCAGGTGAGGGCTGGGGCGTGGCGCAGCGGGAAGTGTCCTCCTGCAGGCAGCAGGAAGGGTCTGGGAGGTGAGGGAATCCTGCCTGGATCCTAATTCCTGTCTGTTCCCATCTCTGCAGTTCTATCAGTTCACGGTGGGTACGCAGTCGGGAAGGGAGACTCCTGTGCCACGGACATTATCCTGAAATTCTGGTCGTGGATGCAACCAGCCTTGAAGTTCTTTATTCTTTGATCTCCAAGATCTCTCCTGACTGGATCAGCTCCATGACCATCATCCGCTCCAACAGGACACAAGGTGATTATTTCCTGTGGCAGGGACACCTTCCACAGTGCCCATCCAGCCTGGCCTTGGACACTTCCAGGGATCCAGGGGAATCCTGCTCCCCCAAGCACAGACTTTGTTCTGCTCGTGGGTGTTCATTCGGTGGGCTTTCATTTCTGGCAGACGAGTGTGGTCTTGTGGAGTCTGGAGTTGCTGAGAGGTTTGGGGAGCATGGAGGAGAAAATCCTGACTAAAGGGCTTCTCTCTTGAGTTAAGCCTCAGCAGCAATTCTAAACCGCGCATTCCCAAAATCCCGGGGAGGGAAAGCTCAGCTCTTCCCCCCACAGCAAATAAATGGCTGGAACACCTGGAAATGAGCTCCGGTACAAGAGAGTTTCCTGCTAATGCCTTTCCTTTATTCCTTGTCCCGTGACCCTCTTCCCAAATAAACATTCCATTGGGCAGCAGAGGCTCCCGGGATGCTGGGATCAGGTTTTCCTTTGCGCTCAGGTGCGCACAGGCGAGGAGGCCCTCGTGCCTCAGCCCCGTTTTTGTGTTCCCAGAGGACACCGTGGTGGCCGTGTCCGTGACTGGCATCCTCAAAGTGTGGATCATCACCTCGGAAGTCAACCGGCTGCAGGTAGGCAGAGCCTGCTGGGTTAGTGATGCCGCTTCCGGTGGGAATGGAGGCTTCTGCTCCCCGTGTTCTTTTTCCTCTTTGCCGGTGGAAAATTGACTGGCTGAATTTTCCTTTACTGATTTAAGTGGCCATCACAATTCCCGATACTTCTCAGAGGACTGATTTCCAGATTAAGTGCAGGATTATGTCCGGTTTTTCCAAATCTGTTATTTATTTGTACCATGTAGCCGTTTGGGTTAATGCTTTGCTGAGCAGACCGTACAGTTTTTAGGAATATTCATTATTGGGGATTATGTCCAGCTCCCTGTTACTTGGCATTTCCTGGGTACTAATGAATAAAAGTTTTAAGGGAGGTTTGCCCCAGGTCTCAGAGCTGTGGTAAATCAGAGGTTTTCCTCACAGAAACCTCTTGTAAAAGATATTTCTCAACTAAGGAAAAATCACCTTCTCCTTAGGAGTGATATCTGCTTCATTCCAGCTTCCTGCCTGCTGCAAGGTCAGCACCACTAATCTGTCCTGCTGGGCAGTCTGGGAGATTTAAGTGCCCAAAGGGGACACCACGTGCTCCTGCAGATCAGCTTAGGAGGAGGAACGGAGCAGAACCTGCTCCCAGGGTTTGGGTTTTCCGTGGAAATCGGCCGTCTGGCACCCGGAGAAGCGCCCCAGTGGTTTTCCCTGGGCTCTAGCACGGCCCTGAGTTGAGCTGGAGCAGGGAGCAGTGGGTTGAGTGCTGGTTGTGTTTGCTTTAGGACACCACGCCGGTGTTTGAGGAGGAGTCCAAGCCCATCTACTGCGAGAACTGCCAGAGCATTTCCTTCTGCGCCTTCACCCAGCGCTCGCTGTTGGTGGTGTGCTCCAAGTACTGGAGGGTAAGGCCCCTTCCCCCTCAGGAATCCCGATTAAACCACAGGAAAACATTCAGAGGAAGATGCTCCAGGTCTCTTCAGTGTGCCTCCACTACACATTCCATGTATTTCTAGATATTTAATCCAAACCTCTGCCTGGGGTGCGGGTTTGGAGCAAGGTGACCCTTAAGTCTTTTCCGACCCAAACCATTCCGTGGTTCTGTGGTGCCCAAAATCAGCTGCTGCCTGGGCATTTTAATGTGTAATTAACTGGTTCATAACAGCAGACTCTTCTTCCTGTTTCCTTCCAGGTTTTCGATGCTGGAGATTATTCCCTCTTATGCTCGGTGCCCAGCGAAAATGAGCAGACCTGGACTGGCGGGGACTTTGTGGCAGCTGATAAAGTGGTTGTATGGACAGAGGATGGACAAAGTTTCATCTATAACTTACCAGCCAGGTACTCAACAAAAGACAATTTATTTCATTTTCTTAAATTTTATTTGGTTTTTTATTAATTTGAATGGAACTGAATTAATTGAAATATGGGTCCAGTAAGGGAAGACGTGTAAACACAAAACTGAAATTAATTTGGCACCAAAGAGGTTGGAAATGACAAGAGTAAGATCAAATACTTCCTTCTGACGTCTCCATGGAGTGCAGATGTGTTTGCTCTGGGTAGAGATAGTGATTTATCCTCAATATTCCCATGTAAATCGAGTGGGAGCTCCTTTCTTGCCTTGGCGTGCTCGGAGCATGAGGGTGGGAGCCGGATCCATGTCCTGCTGTAGGAATCGCTCTCTAAACATGCGGAATTTTCCTCCTGTCGTTGTTCTTACACCCAGCTGCCTCCCAGCCAGTGATTCATTCCGCAGGGATGTGGGGAAAGCTGTGGAAAGCACGATCCCGCCTTTGCTGCACAGCGTGTTGGACAGAGCAGAGAAGCAGGTACGTCTCTTCCTCTGCAGCGTTTCAGGCTTCGGTTCTGCTTTCAGAGGCAGGAACTGGGAGCTGAGCACGAGCTTTGTGCATGCTCTGAAGGTCCTTCCTTATTTTCCCAACAGCTGCTCATATGTCCTCCAGTGACTCGGTTCTTCTGTGGCCAGAGAGAGTTTTCCTACAGGCTCTTGATCCAGGGAGACTCCTCAGGGAGACTCTGCCTTTGGAGCATTCCTGACGCCCTTGAGCAGCGGGAGGGTGCAAAAGGTAATTAATGATCAGATCCTTGTGGTTTCTGCTAGATAAAGCCGTGCTGGTTCTCCCAGCAGAAGCTGAGCTTTAATCGTTACCTCCTTGTAGGAGCTGAAGTGTCTTCATCATAGCAGATATGCTCAAAATCTTAATTGTATTGTATTATTGTAGTGAATTCATTTCCAGCGGAGAATCCCACAGTGGGTTGGGAGTGGCCTTAGACACCCAATTCCAACACAGACGTCACAGAATCACCAGGTTGGAGAGAACTCCCAGATCATTGAGTTCAACCCAGCCCTAACCCCTCAAACTAAACCATGCCACCGAGTCTGTTTTTAAACACATACAAGGATGGTGACTCCACCAGCTCCCCAGGCAGACCATTCCAGTACTTTATCACTCTTTCTGTAAAAAACTTTCTCCTGATAATGCAACATGTGTTTCCCTTAGTGCAGTTTGACGCTGTGTCCTCTCATTCCGCCTGGAGAGAGAGACCAACCCCAGCTGAGCACAGCCACCTCTCAGGGAGCTGTGGAGTGTGATAAGGTCACTTCTGAGTCTCCTTTTCTCCAGGATAAACAACCCCAGCTCCCTCAGCCCTTTCCTCACAGGGTTTGTGTTCCCAGCCCCTCACCAGCCTCCTTCCCTCCTCTGGATGTGTCTCAACGTCCTTCCTAAATTGAGGGGACAGAACTGGACGCAGCACTCAGTGTGCACCCTAAACTGGACACGGCGCTGGAGGTGCAGCCTCAGCAGCTCCTCCCCCTTTGCGGTTGCTGCGATGCCCTGCACCTCGGGCTGACCCTTGCCCTCCTCTCCCCAGGCCTGCGGACAAGCACGTCCATCTCGCTGCAGGAAGCCTTCGACCAGCTGAGCCCCCGTCCCGCGGGCATCATCGACCAGCTGAGCACGGCTCCGCAGGGCAGCGAGCCGCTGCGCGTCACGGCCAGCGTCTACATCCCGGCGCACGGGCGCCTGGTGTGCGGCCGCGAGGACGGCAGCATCGTCATCGTGCCCGCCACGCAGACCGCCATCGTGCAGCTGCTGCAGGGGGAGCACACGCTGCGCCGAGGTACGGGGAGGATTTGAGGTTTACTATACAGTAATGTATATGGGGAATATGGAGGATTTGAGGTTTAGTATACAGTAATGTATATGGGGAATATGGAGGATTTATGGTTTAGTATACAGGAATGTATATGGGGAATACGGATGATTTAAGGCATTGTCCAAGTCCTTCACCTCCTTCATGGTTTTGGGTGGTTTTTTCTAATTGGGTGGAAAAGGTCCGCATTGCAGACCTTGCGTGGTCAGTTACTGGGTCAAAAGTATAAATAATACAGGTGTCACCTCATTATTAGATAGTTTATGCTTAAATAACCTTGGGAGGAGTTAGAGACACCTCCATTTCCTACCTTGTCAGTTAGGGCTCATGACTTAATTAACGAGAACCAATAAACGCCGAGCCCGAACGCCAAACCCGTGTATTAATCCCGGCTCTAACACGGAGAGAAAAGCAGATGTGACCCTCCCACCCACGTGGAACCCGCGTGCCCTCACCTGCAGTAGTTGGGGATGTGGGTTGAAGCAGCAAGAGGCCGTTGGATATTGAGTGTATGTTTTCCCTCTCTCTCCCTGTGCTCTCGGCGCTGTGCTCCCGCGCGGCAGGCTGGCCCCCTCACCGGACGCTGCGAGGCCACCGGAACAAGGTGACGTGTTTGCTGTACCCTCACCAGGTCTCGGCCCGCTACGACCAGCGCTACCTCGTCTCCGGCGGTGTGGATTTCTCCGTCATCGTCTGGGACATCTTCTCGGGGGAGATGAAACACATCTTCTGCGTCCACGGCGGAGAGATCAGCCAGCTGCTCGTTCCGCCGGAGAACTGCAGCGTGAGTGCCCCGGGATAACCCTTCCGAGAGCGTCACAAAAAGAGCTGGACTGTTCTGTTGTTTATGTTTTCTTCCCTCACATCTTGGTTAAATAAAGGGTTGAAAACAGGAGCTTTTATATTAAAAATAGGGTTTAGGGACAATTTCGCCCCTTGAAACTTAGCTGAATAATTGGAATTTAATGAACAAAGCAATGTTGATTAGAAACCCCGGGGTTTGCTTAGCAAGATGGGGTTTAATACCCATATTCTCTTTGCGATGTGCAAAGGGAATTTCTGCTCGGGGAATTCTGTTCTCAGTGAGTTCGAATATCCATGTAGGTGCCTGAGTTTTGTTCATTGAAGGGGTTTTTGGTCATCCTGCTTGGCCCAATGGGGGAAAGGTTTTTCACAGCACCTCTGCGTTATGACAAAGCTTTTTCTCTTTTTTCCCTTTACCAGGCGAGAGTCCAGCACTGCGTTTGCTCCGTTGCCAGCGATCACTCCGTGGGCCTGCTGAGTCTGAGGGAGAAAAAGTGCATCATGCTGGCATCCCGCCACCTGTTCCCAATCCAGGTGATCAAGTGGAGGCCGTCCGATGACTACCTGGTGGTGGGGTGCTCCGACGGCTCCGTGTACGTCTGGCAGATGGACACCGGTGAGCTCGCACATCCAGCACACCCACTGGTGCTCTGTCTGAGGGGCAGTTCAAACACGCTGTGGCACGTTTATATCTGGGATTTATCGCCCCAGGTGTTCAGTACAGGGCCACGCCGGGGCGTTCCTGAGCCTCATGCACTGTTTGGGAATTGCCGTTTTGAGGTGTTGGCATTCTGGAAGCTTTCTGGAGAATTTCTGTGTGGTTTTTTCTAACTGGGTGAAAAGTTCCGCATTGCAGACCGTTGGTTTTTGGTTACCGGGTTAAAAGTATAAATAATTCAGGAGTTAGCTCACAATTGGACACTTTGTCCTTGAAGAGTCTTTGTAGGGCTGGAGAGGCTTCCATTTTACACCCTCGTTAGCTGGAGCATAGCAGAACTCGGGGCTCGTGAGGCCGCAGTACAGACGAGAGTTAGCAAACATCCGAGCCCTGGTGCTGTTAATCCCGAGCTCGGCAGCCGAAGCAGCCGGGACAGTCACGTGCAGGAGCGTTCCCCAGAGCCCAGCTGATAAAACCCAGTGGATTCCGTGTCTCCCCGGGCTCTTTGGGATGCTGAGCTGTTCCCCTCCTCTGCCACCCCTGCAGGGGCGCTGGACAGGTGCGTGATGGGCATCACGGCCGTGGAGATCCTCAACGCCTGCGACGAGGCCGTCCCAGCTGCCGTGGACACGCTCAGCCACCCCGCCGTCAACCTCAAGCAGGCCATGACCCGCCGCAGCCTGGCCGCCCTCAAGAACGTGGCCCACCAGAAGCTGCAGACCCTGGCCACCAACCTGCTGGCCTCCGAGGCCTCGGATAAGGTGGGTCCGCTGCGGCGGGAGCCCGTCTTTGCGGAGATAAGATCGGATCCGGGACCTTTCCCATCCTTCAAAACCTAAACACAAAACCTAAACGTGGTTCTCCAAATCCTAAACACAGTTCTCCGAAACCTAAACTTGGTTCTTCCCCTGTTTCTGTTGCTGTCCATGATGGCACTTCAGCGTGTGTCCTACTCTTTGGTTTTATTCAGGTTGAGTTACAGAATCTGGAGTCGTGGAGTGGTTTAGGCTGGAAAAGCCCTCTAAATCAAGTCCAGTCATTCCCTGGCACTGCCAAGGTCACCGCTGTCCCGTGTCCCCGAGTGCCACATCCACAGGGCTTTAAATCCCCCCTGCCCTGGGTTTGGGCAGCCCGTTCCATAAGGAATTGTTCCCAAAGCTCCCCTGGCACAGCTGGTGGCCAGCAGAGCACAGCAGGGCTCCGCTCCCAGCTCCTCCCATTTATCCCTTTCCTTTGCCTCGTGCTGTCACCTGCTGTTTGTGAGAAGAAATCTCGCTTCCTTAGAGCACCACCGGCATTAAAGAATGCATGCTCAGGGTCTGTGCTGCTGCTGCTGCTGCTGAGTGCAGGCAGCACTGGGAATGTTGCATTCCTACCTGCGGCGTTTGCTGTGCGGGCTCCTCATCCACTGCAGATGCTGGGAACGAATGAATGGGTGTTAGGGAGAATAATGCTTAAAAACTTGGCTCAGTGTTCTGCTTTCCAGTCTCCTTTCTGACATCCTTCAGCTTTTATCCCACAGCACCCTTTTCACCTTGGGAGGGAGGGAAGGAGGAAGGAGATTGATTCAAGGGGAATGAGCAAGTGGTGTAGGTGTGGGTGAACCTGAGCAGCTCCTTCTGCAATGGCATGTCCTGATTCCATAGTTCACCCTGCAAGTATGAAATATTTAACGTGTTCTTTAAAACAGCTTAATAACAAAAGATGGGAGTTTTGCTGTTCCCATAGGATTCAGGAGAAGGAAACGTGAACTTGTGGCTCACCTGGGCAGCTCAGTTTAACCTGTAGATTGAGTTTCTGTGGTTTGTGGCTGCGTTTCGAGCTCGGCTCATCCACAGCTTCCCCGATGGGAATCCCAATTTGCCATCTCATTTTTCCAGGGGAATTTACCGAAGTACTCTCATAACTCCCTGATGGTTCAGGCCATCAAGACCAACTTGACGGACCCAGACATCCACGTGCTGTTCTTCGACGTGGAGGCCCTGATCATCCAGCTGCTGACAGAGGAGGCCTCCCGGCCCAGCGCCGCTCCGGTCTCCCCGGAGAACTTGCAGAAAGCCGCCGGCGCCTCCGACAAGGGCGGCTCCTTCCTCGCCGGCAAGCGAGCAGCCGTGCTCTTCCAGCAGGTCAAGGAGACCATCAAGGAGAACATCAAGGAGCACCTCCTCGATGACGAGGATGAGGACGAGGAGGCCGCGAGGCAGAGGAGAGAGGACGGCGACCCAGGAATATCGCTCCAGCAAATCCAAACCGCTGACTTTGCTGGAATACAACCTGACCATGGACACGGCCAAGCTCTTCATGTCCTGCCTGCATGCCTGGGGCCTCAACTCCGTGCTGGACGAGCTGTGCCTGGATCGCCTCGGCATGCTGAAGCCGCACTGCTCCGTGTCCTTCGGCCTCCTGTCCCGAGGCGGCCACATGTCTTTGATGCTCCCCGGCTACAACCGGCCCGCGGGCACGGCGGCGACGGAGGGCCCGGGCAAGGGCACGTACGGAGTGTCGCGGGCCGTCACCACGCAGCACCTGCTGTCCGTCATCTCGCTGGCCAACACGCTGATGAGCATGACCAACGCCACCTTCGTCGGGGAGCACATGAAGAAGGGCCCCAGCAGGTACCGCGGGCGCCGGCCGGGCCCCGGAGCGGGGGCGGTTCCCTGGGACGGCTCCCGGAGCCTCGGGGGCCGCAGCTGACCGCTTGTCTCCGCGCATGTTTCGTGTTTAGGCCGCCCAGGCCCGGCACCCCCGAGCTGGCCAAGGCGAAGCCGCCGCCGCCCACGTCCAGCCCCGCGGCGCAGGGGCAGATCAAACAAGGTGAGGGCACTTCCTGTGCGTTACTGCAGCTCTGCGCTCCGGGTTTGGCACCTCGATGGAGAGGGAACGGGGAAATGTAATGTTAGTGGAGTTACTGGGGGTTAGGCCTTGTTCAAGAGCCAGTACAAGGTGCTGATTCTGGCATCATTCCCTGCCGAGGTGTTTTTGCCTGTTTCTAGCCCTCCCCAGCATTCTGGCTTTGAGGAGGCTTAGAGCCTGGAGCTAAAGGCTCTGCAGACTCATCCCAAAGCGTTTCTGTGGGAATGATCCTGGCTCGGCACCACGATCGCTCCTTGGCTGGTTGGAGCTCCTCACCTTGGGAGGGAGGGAGCGCCTCCAGCAACAGCAGGCAAAAAACTCTGGAGTGAAGCTTTAGTTTTGGTCTGGGGTGGGTTTGTGCAGCTCTAATTTACGTTTTCAGTGCAAATTCCAAATCTGTGGAAATACGGGAAAAGCACGAAGAGGCAGCAAAATTGCTGTGTTTCTAATTTCCAGTCAGGCATGGAGTGAAACCAAACCCCCCTGGCTAAAATCATACTTAAAATCACTCAATTTAGACGTGCTTCGGTCTTTTCAAGACATCCCAGTTTCTCTTCCTGTCTCCATGTCCCTCTGCAGCTGCATGTCAGCCTCTTCCTTCTTGGACAACAAGTTCAATATCATTTTGAAGCTGAACATTATTTTGAGTTGATTGTTATTTTGGAGTCCAGTATTATTTTTAAGTTGAACATTTCAGTTGAAGATCATCCCAGCCTCCTCTTGTTTTCCATTCTCCAGTGATACTAATCCGTTTTTCTGCTGCCGCTCTCCTCACTTCCCTCTTTTTTTTTTTTTTCTCTCTCTTTTATTTCTTCTTCTTTCCTCTGCAAGTTGCTCCTGCTGCTGCTTCCAGCACGGAATCTGGGCACTCTGACACTTCTGCTTTCCATTCCTGTTTCTTAGTCAACGAAGGTATTCCTTCCTCACTTCTCTACTTACCCTTTACTTCAGCTGAAATCCTTCCTCATTGTTATTTTTGTTTGATTTCCAAAGCAGTTCTTCCTTGAGCACCGGGTACCTGGGGTAGGGTTCCCTGAAAAAACAAAACAAAAAAATGCAGTTTCACACCGCTTAAATCTGGGTTTCGGTGTGGGTGGAGATTTGAACGTAATACTGGATGTAATATTCATTTTAGTTAAGGAGGATTATAAAATGTCCTGAACACATTGGACACGTGTTTCATAGGATATGGAGCGACTCACACCCATTTTGACACACTGTGTTATTTGAACTCCATGTTTCTGTCCTGGCTTTACCTGCACACACCCGCAGTAGGAATTCACCTGTTATAAAATAAAGATTCAGGTGGAAATTGAGGAGAGCAGCAGGCAAACGGTGCCGGGCTATATTTGCATAACTCTAAATCGGCCCAGAAAAGCCCGTGCAGTCCTGGAGGGGCCGACTGCGAGGAGCTTGCTGTAATTCATTTCTGAAATGTCACCATCAATCAGTGTTCACACCTGTGTTTTCCCAGGCTGGAGCCAGCTGGCTGCCATGCACTGCGTGATGCTCCCGGACCTGCTGGGGCTGGAGAAATTCCGCCCTCCTCTCCTGGAGATGCTGGCGCGGCGCTGGCAGGATCGCTGCCTGGAGGTCAGTTCAGCCCTGCTGCTTGGGACTGCTCTTCTCTTTCAGGGGTTGGTGTGTCAGAAACCAGACTGTTTCCTAATTAATAAGCGTTTTTTGGCCTGTCAGCTTTTGCTGCTAGTGCTTCTAGGCCAATCATCTAAAAATACCCCCGGTACATCTTCCGTAGTTCTGGTTTTTCAAGATATCTGCTCTATTCGCGAGGTTATTTGAAACTCGTTTCCAGTTCCATTTCTCTCTCAACAATGCCTCTCCCATCCCGTGGCCTTTCTAAATCAGTGTATTTTCTATCTCAGAGCTTCCAAACTACGTGAGCCTTCAGCCACCCTTTGAGGAATTCCTTTACAAATCCATTAAATTTCCCCTTGGCACAAAAAAAGCCCAGCCCCCCCACGCGATTCTTTCCCCTGTGGTCCCCGTGCGGAATTCCGGGGTTGGACGCTCCCGTGCGGAGTTCCGGGGGCTCCCGGTGCCGCTGAGCCCCGTGAGCTGTGTGTGTGCTGTTCCCTGGCTGCCGTGCAGGTGCGGGAGGCGGCGCAGGCGCTGCTGCTGGCCGAAGCTGCGCAGGATCGAGCAGGCGGGGCGCAAGGAGACCATCGACACCTGGGCTCCCTACCTGCCCCAGTACATGGACAGCGTCATCTCCCGTAAGGAGCTGCCCCTCGCCGGGGAAACTGGGACAAACTGGGAGATTTGGGTCTTCCGTGGGTGTTAGGATGGGTTTGAGTTGGAGCTCAGACTGGAAACCTTTCCAGCGGGTCAAAACCAGCAAGTTGGGATTAGGTTTTTGTAAGGATAAGTGTTGAAGCTCTTGGAATTAAGGATGCGGAGCTGGAGGAATCGAAGGGAATAAGAATTATTTGGGATACAACAGATTTCACAAGTCTCGGTTTCTGCTAGAAGGAGGAGGAGGAGAATAGGAGAGATAAAGAAATATTCCTTTTGTTGTACGTCCTCCGCTCTTCCCAATTCTGCCGTTTGATGTTGGGGCACAAATCATTAATAATAAATTAATAAACACTGATGTAAGGGCAAAAGTCAGCCGGTTTTGGGGTCCAGCAGATTCCGATCGGTGTCAGATTCGGCTAATGAAGTTCTCCTCTGGAAGGGATTCTGAATTAAATGACAAATTCCAGGTTTAGTGTGCTTATTCTTAGATTTGCCGTGGTCAGGGTAAACATTCCTTGCCCTTGGTGTGGGGCTGGCTGTATCCAGGATTTTCCAGAGCAGCCGGAATGTGGCTCCTGTTTCATGGGCTGCCCCAGCCATGGGGAGCCCTGCATGGCAGCTCTGCTCAGAGCTCCTCTCTGCCCAAAAATCAGTCCTGCTTCCCGTACTGCTAAAATTCCCTTGGGTCAGTGAGCCGTGGTTTGTTTGGCCGAAGGGATTTGTCAGGAACTCTCCTGGCTGGAACAGGCAGGGACAGGAAATAATCCACTTTAGCCCCAAAAAGCCAAACAAACCTCGCATTTTGCTGTTCCTACATGAGGTTGTGCCAGGCTGGAGTTGAAGGAGCCCCAAGCGAGGCAGGAGCTGAAGGAGTGAGGCAGGGTTTAGCTGCTGCAGGGATCAGGGAATTGTTTTCCCCCAGTCCCTGATTTGGGGGTGCTGGGTTGTTCCCTGCAGCTGGGGTGACCACGGAAGCCCTTCAGACGGCCACTGCCAGCCCGGATCCCTCAGGAGCAGAACCCAAAGTGCAGGAGGAGGAGCACGACCTGGTGGACGATGACATCGCAGCAGGTGAGCATTGGGATCGTTTATGTCGCCAGGACAGTTCGTTGGGATTGTTTTAATGTTATTTTAATGATATTTCAGGCTATTTTCATACATTCGGGGCTCTCGGATCCGCCCACAAGCAACAACACTTCTTCAGAAATAAAGGCTATGAGCTCTTTATAATTCTTTATAATTGCTCCTTAAAGAACTGATCGAGTGTGCTGCATCCTGAATTTTGGGTTCAGTGGGAATACAGTGAGGTTTGCACTGGGAGAACAGAGGGAAAAGTAAGAGTTTTGAGACAACTTCGGCTCAGTTCCTTTCCCTGCTGGTCCCACTAGGATCAGTATTTGCTGATGGGATTGCTGGTGTGTGCTGCTCAATTGGATCTTCTCCAGCTTGAGATTCCCCAAAAGCTTCCAGTTACCAAGATACTTCTTAAAAAGATCATTTGCACCTCAGACCTTAGGGAGAGGGAAACCTTTCAGCTGAGCTGCCTAAGGATTTCACTGGGAATCCCTAATTGCACTCCAGTGGCTCTTCAGCAGCTCGGAAGTTATTTAGAGAATTTGGTCTGTCCTCACATCTCCTTTGGACACCCAAAAGGCTTTTTTGGGTGGCTAAAACCAGAACAGATGTTTTGTTTCATTGATTCACACATGGACAGCAGTGTTTTCCCCAGTTGGGCATAAATTCTCCTGGCTCCAGCGGTCAGAATTCGGGAATTTGGTGAATGATCCTGTTGGGAAGTTGTCGCTACAGTTTAAATCCAGTTTATTTGAGAGTTACAGATCATTGAAGGCTCTTTATATTGGGATCCTGGCAGCAATAAACAGATCTTTACAAAATTTGGGTTAAGATCCCTTAAATGTCCCCTGTGAGGGAAATTTTGATGGCTGGAGCCATTGCTCAAAAACCTGGCTCAGAGGTGCCTGATATCCCCTGCTGCAAGCAGCACAGAGTCGATTTTGTCTCTGCCTCTTTTCCCTGGAAGAGGCTGCAGCATCCTCACCCATTTTGTGTTCCCAGATGTGAAATATCCCCTCACGAAAGGCAGCAGGAAATTCCAGTAAACTGCTCATTTTGTGTGTGGAGAAGCACAGCTTCTACCTGCAATTAAGGAAATTAAGCTGTAATTTCTAATCACGCCTCACAACTCCCAGCACTTAAAAGAGCTCTGCCATTAAACTGTTCCCAGTTTAGAACTCCAGATATTCCAGGGCACTGATTGTACTGACACTGTGTGTTTTTTTTAATTAGAAGTGAGTGACTGGCACTGAATTATTGTGACAGAGAGGATATTTTTAACAGGATTTGATAAGCTGATAATAAGGATTAATAATTCATGAATAAGGAACTTCGGCAGCAAGCACAGCAGTCCCACCTGTCCTGGCACTAAAACGCTGCTTCTTTGGGAAAATGGGATTCCAGCAGGATCATCTGCACTGTGGGTTCGGGTTGATGTTTCCCAGTTTCTGGGCTCCATCCTGGGAATAAGGAAAAGCTTGGTGAGAAGTTGTCGTGTCCTGGCTGAGATCCAGGTTTGGTTCTCCCTCATCCAGACAGGAGCTCCTGGATGTCAGAATCCCCAGGCACAGGGAAGGGCTCCTTAACTTCCCACGTTTTTCCAGGATGGGCTGCCGAGGAGAAATTCCCAAAACTCCTCTTGGTGTCGAATCTTGGCAGGCTCGCAGGGCCCTTCTCTGCTGGGCCAGCTGAGGGAGCTGTGGGTGTAGGAATGGCCCCGCTTCCGAGCAATTGCAGAGGCTTTTAGCAGCAGGAGCTCAGTGAGCAGCAGCCTCGGGTTTTATAAAAGATTTCCCCGTTTTCCTTGTGGTCCCTGGGATTCCTAGATGCTCTTTTCACTTGGGATTTCTTTGGAGAGACTCTCTCTTTAACCCAAATCTTTACCCAAATCCATCGCTTCCCTCCGCCAGTTCAACCTGGAGAACTTTAATCCTTTTTTTGTTATTGTGTGCCGGGCTGCCGTGAATTTTCCCCCAGAAGTGTGCAAAGCCAATTAAGGGCAGCCGAGAGCTCCGAAGTGTCGTCTCCAGCCCGAGCTGGGATTTTTCCAGCTAAAATCCCCACGGGTTTTTTGTGTTGGTTTTTTTTTGTTTTTGGTTTTTGTCCTTCCGGCGGCTCAGCTTCTGTTTTCCACACAGGCCTGCTGGAGGTTATTCATTTTCTGCCCGTGATAGGGTGATCAAGCGTCCTGTCAGGAAAATGGATCTGCGTGTCAGCCCGTGCCATGATTAAAGGGAGGTGCGGGGAGAAAATGCCAAATCTGCACGGCCGGATGAGAGGGCTCCTCTGCCGGGTGTTACTGCCGCACAAATCCTGCCCGGCAGTTCCCTGGGGGAGAATCCTTCCCGTTAACTGGGGGCTTCCCCGTGTAATTGAAATAAAAAGCAACACCAAAAAAAGAACCCCTGAAACAAATCAAATATTAAGGAGCTTTCATCCCCCTCTATTTAAGCAGGTTTTTCCCTATCCAGAGCTTTCCAGGGTGACAGTCAGGATTTTGCTGTATTTGAGGGGTTTGGCTGATTGGTTTTTAATTTCTCGGCGTTTCGGTAGGTTTGAGGGGATTTTGGGGCAGAAAATCCTTCCCTCAGTTTGTGAGGCTCGAGCTGTCCCGTTCCAGGTTGCCAACGGAACGCTGTGGATCTTTTCCACCCTGTCCTGGTCGGAATTTCTTGTGGGGTTAACAAAGAGCGATGTCCTGGCAGCAGGAAGGAGCATTCCCAGTGGAGAACAGTGGATGAGGGCCAGGGCGAGGGGGAGCTTGGGAATTCCCAGAAGGAATTATTTTGCCATTCCAGGTTGATATGTAATAATTCTCTTAATACAGATTCTGTTGGCTGGAGAGCTTGAGATTTGCACATCCCTGGAAGTGTCCAAAGCCAGGTCGGACGGGGCTGAGGGACGGGGTGATCCTTAAAATCCCGAAGGATGCTCCTCGGAGATGTAGGGAAGGGTTAACAGCTGTCATCCCTGGATGTGGGGGAGCCCCTGCAGTGTGTAATTTCCTCCTGGAAGCAGCACACGTGTTGGCTTTTCCTTTCTTCCCGGCCAGAGTGGGGTCGGGCTCTGGCTATTGATCCGCATCCCGCAGCCCTGCTCCAGCATCTGCTGTGCCCCTGCTCCTGGAGAGCTCGGGTCTGCAGCCAGGCCTGTGCTCAGGGAGTCTGGAGCAGGATAAACCATCCTGGAGAGGGGTTCAGGGCTGGTTCAGCCCCACTCCTGTGTGTCCTGAGCACCTGGAGCTGGATAAACCATCCTGGAGAGAGGTTTGGGGTGATTCAGCCCCACTCCTGTGTGTCCTGAGCACCTGGAGCTGGAAAAACCATCCTGGAGAGAGGTTTGGGGTGATTCAGCCCCACTCCTGTGTGTCCTGAGCACCTGGAGGAGGATAAACCACCCAGGGGTGTCACATCCAGTGGGACACACACAGATGTCACCGAGGCTGTTGCACAATTCCAGCTGTTCCCTTCCCTGCTTTGTTCCAGCCCCTTTTCATCCTTCTTCCTCCAAAGGCAGTCGCTATTGATTTTTTTTGCCCTTTTTTTCCCCTCCCTTCCCATTGTTAAGCTTTCCCTTGTTTTCCTCTCCCTTTTGGCCGGCGGGGTTGCCTGACCACAGCTCCTAACGTTTGGTTCGCTTCCTCCTTTTCCTCTGGAGCCCCGTGGAGGTCATTAACGGAGACATTCATTAACCAGCCCCTCGTTAATCCACAGGTGATGCCTCCCAACTCAGCACCGGGAAGGGTTAAAAGTTCCTTATTTTTGTAGGATCAGTGGTAGGGAAATTTCCCGGGGTGCTGGAAAATAACACCTAGGTAAGAGTGGACTTGATTGCTTCCAGTAATTTCTTATAAGATTTGGGGGTTTTGTTCCAAACAGAGACCTCCTCTGCTTAGTGCAATTCAGAATCCCTGAGCTGTGTTAGAATAACAGCACGTATTTCGCCTTCGGGTAAAAGTCGTGATTCATTGATGGTTTTGTAGGTGGCCTTTTACTGTATGAAAATATCAGTTTGGTTGTGTGCTATCACCCTAAAATTTAACAGGAAGCTGGGTGTGGTGATAGATCCCATATATGTAATGCAAAGGACTTACCCTAGAAAAAAAAATTTTTTAAATCCAGGAAAAATGGCAACTCATCAACTGGAAGTGAACAAACAGCAACCCAAAAATCACCAGATAAACTTAGAACCCCGTGGATCTGCTGTCACTGAGCAAACAAACCTGGAAATCAGAGAGTTTTCTGGTGTTTTTTCCCCGCCATGAGTTCTTGGCAGGTTTTGAGGCGATACTTTGACTCGTTTTTAGAGCTGAGCGGGATCATCTCCGTGCCCGCAAATCCCGCTGGCGGCAGAGTCGCGCGTCGCCTTCCCCGCTGATTCGTTTTTCAGTTTGTCCTCTGACATCCCCCCTTCCTTCGGGCTTCTCCCCGTGCTCCAGGCTGCCTGTCGGGCCTCCCCCAGCCCAAGAAGGCGTCCACGTCCTACGAGGAGCGGCGCAAGCAGGCCACGGCCATCGTGCTGCTGGGCGTCATCGGTGCCGAGTTTGGCGCCGAGATCGAGCCGCCCAAGCTGCTCGCCCGGCCCCGCAGCTCCAGCCAGATTCCCGAGGGGTTCGGCCTCACCAGCGCTGGATCCAACTATTCCCTGGCCAGGCACACCTGTGAGTATTCCCGGGGGATGCCGAGGGTCCGCGTGGGAGAGAGCGGCGTTCCTGGGGGGGAGACGCACAAGGGATTGCCGCTGGAGTTCTGCCGGGCGAAGCGGAGTGCTGGCGCTGCGTTTGTTCCATTCCTGTTTGGTTACTTGTCCCGTGGGTGGCCGGCTGCTCCGAGCCCTGCCCGGCCCAGGACAAGCCAGGGAATGCAGGGGTGGTTCCTCTGCCTTCCAGTGGCGTGGAGCTGTGGCTGCGTGCCTGTTGGAGAGTGTGGAATTCTCTAGAAGTGCTCCTGCATTAATCCCCGGGACCCTCAGGGCCCGTTCCCGGAGCTGTTCCGTGCTAAAATGCCACCCCGGGAAGTGCTGGCTGCAGATGCCCCTCGTGCCCCCCCAAAACTGCAGCTGATGCTGCGGTTACAGAGTTAAAAAAACCCTCTGTTTTTCATTTAGGCCTGAGACGAAAAATCCACTGGGCCAGGAGCAGAGAGACGTGAAGGGATACAGAGTTTTAACCCAGCTCTCCAAATTTCTGTCTCTCTGTGGACAATCAGGGGGCAAAAATCATCTAGAGAGGGTCACAATCAAGTTAAATCCTGCTCTTGGAGTCCATCATTTGGATTTAGTTGGATCTTGATCAGAGCTCTCAGTGTCTCGTTCCTGCCCGGGCTATTGATTTTCCCCAGCAAATAATTTCATTTTTTAAAATCCATTGGCAAACCGGGGATAACGAGGCTGCCTGGAGCTGTGTACTCGCCGAGATTCCGCAAGGAGAGACATTTTGGGAATCTCTGGCTTCTGTGCAGTGAAAAGAAGTGATAAATTCACACTGGGGCACATCTGGGTTAATGGAGCGATGGTGAGGAGCAAACGTGCCAGTGCGGGATGAAATGGAATAAAATTCCATTTCTGCACGCTCTGTGTAGGAACGCCATTCCCTGAGCTCCGGGGCTGCCCGAGGAATTGCATCCTGAATTTTGCTCTCAAGGGGCAGCAGCAAATCCTCATTGTCATCCCGGGATATTCCAGCCCCGCTGTGCCGAGCTTTACCAGGGCTAATTACCTGCTGGCTGCGCTGACTCTAATGTGACATGTTTATTGCCCTAACGAACAACTCATTAGCGCCGGGATGTTTTTGTCAATATTAATTCCTGGGGTGAAGCCGAGGAGAGGCTTTAAACAAGGATGTGCCGGCCGGGCACCGGGACTTTGGGTCGGTCCAGCCGGTGCTGGTGCTGCTGGGGGGAGAGTGGCAGAGCTTTATTGGAGGGGTGCTGAGGAGGCAGGGTTTGAGTAAGGTTCTGAGGTGTAAAATCGACCTGCTGGCACGACAGCAAGGAATTTTGGGGGTTGTTTCGCATGGGCTGGGATCAGTTGGTGTGAATCAACTGGAAAAACTCCGACAGCTTTTTTCCCGGTCCGAAGAACAGCAGGAGGCTCGTTTAATAAACAAAACAAGCGACTTGTTGAGGACAGTTGAAGAAAGCCCTGATAAAATCAGTAATTATCTTCACCACAAGAAACAGCGCTGAGGGGTAATAAATAACGATGGAGAGATAACGATAAATTCTCGGCTCAGCCCTCCTCCGTTTACGTGCACGTAATTGCTTTGATTTTTAAAAACCCCAAATCGTTTAAGGCTGTTAAATGAAATCTAAACGAGCATTTCCAAAACATGCAGGACTGAGGGCCTGAGGCTTGGCGAAGCTGTTTGGGGCATTTCTCAGAAACTGCTTCTCTTTATCCCCCCCAATCCATTTGCTGTTATTTGTAGGGAAGGGACGGCGTTGCGTTTGAGATCCGGCAGTGCCCGGAGCGTGTCCCGGGGCGGCACCGTGAGCCCTCCCGGCCGTGCCCCGGCCCTGACGCGCTCCGTGCCCTCCCCGCAGGCAAGGCGCTGACGTTCCTGCTGCTGCAGCCGCCCAGCGCGCGGCTGCCGGCGCACAGCACCGTCCGCAGGACCGCCATCGACCTCATCGGCCGCGGCTTCACCGTCTGGGAGCCCTACATGGACGTGTCGGCCGTGCTGATGGGGCTGCTGGAGCTCTGCGCCGACGCCGAGAGGCAGCTGGCCAAGTGCGTACCGCCGGGCCGGGCAGGGAGGAGCGGCCTCCAGGTGGGACAGAGGGTGCCTGTGAGGGTGGGCAGGAGTGGAATTCGCAGAGATGCTGTTTCCCATCCCTGGAAGCGTCCAAGGCCGGGCTGGAGCAGGCTGTGCTAGTGGAAGGTGTCCCCTGCCCGTGACATCCTTAGGGTTCCTTTCCACCCCGCCGGTCCCTGATCCTGTGAAATGTGCCTTGGCAAGCACAGAATTTAAGCGGCGCCTGCCATAAGGAGCTGCTTTAATCCCAGAAATGTGCTTCCAACGTCCATCCGTGTCGAGGCATCTGACAGTATCCTAAGGTAGATGTCACCCTTTTTATGTAAGTTTTCATTCCCTCAACATAGAAAGAACGAATCCTCGCCCCGTGCTGGCAGGAGGAATACGGACAAATCAGATTACCGTAGGTTTTTGTGGGAACTCCGGGCATTCCTTGTAGTTTGATGGGAGGCAGCAGCACCTTCTCCCTTCCCAAAGCCCCTCTCGAGCCCCGCTCTAGCAGATCCCAGCTCCCAGGCTCCGAGTGACCGGAGTTCTTCAGCAGGTCCTTTTGCTGCTGCGACTCCATCCTTAGCTGTCAGTAAGATTAGTCTGGCTCTCCCCCCAAAGAGCGGGGAATAAATGGAGGGATCAGCGTGGAGCCTCGAGGAGCCCGGCGCAATTTTCCTCGTGATAAATTGCATAATAAGCGCGAAAGCGTTTGCTTATTAATCCATAACGAGATTTAGATTGAAAACGGCCTGTTACGTTCCTGACAGATCCGGGACGGAGGGAGAGGGGAAGAAATGGAGCAACAATGTGTGCAGGGGTTAAGTGTGGATCTCACCCTGCCGGAGCCCCGCTGAGCTCCCGCTTTGTGCCGGATTTGCCGCGGACACAATAACGGCACACAGCTGCCGGCGCCTCTCCCGGAGGTTTTATTAAAGAGCTTTTATGTCAAGCTTCTGCTTGTAGATAGAAAAGAAGAAATCACGTTTATTGACCGGGAAAACGAGTGGGTTTCTTTTCTCCCTGCTGAATGGAGGGACTATCCGAGCTGTTAGGCAAAACTCGGGTGTTTGGAGCTCCCTCGCTCGCCTGGTTCCCGAAGGTTAGGTTGTGCCAAGGGAAACTGCCTGGTCGTGAGGGTGAGGAGTGTTTTCCCAGCATTTTTAGGCTTTGATGTCTTGGCTGGGATGTTGAGAGGAACAGTTTCTGGCTGTGGTTTTGCCTTTGGAGTTAAGCTAGGTTTCGTACAGATTTTCATGGAGTGGTTTGGGTTAGGGGGTATTTTAAGGCTGATCCCATTCCCCTCCCTGCCACGGGCAGGAACACCTTCCACTCGTCCAGCTTGCTCCGAGTCCCGTCCAGCCTGCCTGGAACATTCCAGGGATGGGGCAGCCACACTTCTCTGGGCACCGTTATGATCTAAAATTAGCAAATCTGGATCAATCCCAGTGCTCATCAGTGCCTTGGAGCAGTCCCACCTGGTGGGACAGGATGGGCTGGATGTTTCTGTCCTGGCTGCAGAGTTCCATTCCCATCCCCTGGCACTCCCCATGTCCTGCCAAGCACAAGGGTTCACTGAAAGCCTGCTGCTTTCCAGGGAAATGCACACTTTGCCAAACATCCTGTAAGGAAAAGCGCTGCTGGCTTTGGGAACTCTCCAAAAGTTAACAGCTCCTCCCCTGGCTTATCCCCTCTTCATGGAACACCTGGACAGGAGTTTGGAAGTTACATTTGGATGTGGTTTTCCAAGGAAAAGCCCATGGGGACATCACCTTATGGGAGAGACTTTATTTAGTTTCACATTCTGGGGTTTTAATTCATGCAGTGATGGTGAGGGGTGGGAAAGGAAAATAAACTGGTTGGGATTAGAAACTCTGCTGTTCTCTTCCCAGCAAAAAAAAAAATCAGACAAAGAGCACAGAGAAGGAGGAACCCCTTCCATAGGTTATCCAGAAAAATATGTGCCTGCCCTGTCCCTGGCAGTGTCCTGGCCGGGTTGGACAGGGCTTGCAGCACCCTGGGAGGGTGGAAGGGAGTGGAATAGGTGATCCTTAAAACCCCTTCCAACCCAAACCAGCCCATGATTCCACGTTTGTACATTTTGGGGAATTTTGGATAACGTGCAGGGCACGTAGAAATTTTATTTTTGCGGTTACCGGGTACTTAGCACCTTATTGCTTTTTGCTTTTATCTTGTCACGGCAAGTTAAAGCCTTGAATTAAAGAGAATTACTCTGGCTGGGGGATTTTTCAGGCCAGTGTTTCAAATTCTGTAAAAGACCAAAGCATAAATCCTCGGGAAGATGCTGTGGGCTCGCCCGGGCCTCCGTGGGGTGATATGTATTCAGCACGTACAGATAATTTGTTAACAAGGCCTTTTGCCCACTTCGGACAGATGCACTTACTGTTTTCAATCTTCATGGTTAATTATTCGATTTGGGGTTGATGCTGGAACACCCTGACTCCTAATCACCGCTCTTTGTTGGGAGTCCATTATATTGGAACTGCCGGAGCGCTCCCGCTGACCTTGAACTGACATTATAAGCCGGGTCTAATCTTTTCACTCTATATTTCTGCTCTCCTCCGCGCCTGCCTTTGTGTGGCTCCCGTTTAGCATCACAATGGGGCTGCCCCTCAGCCCTGCGGCCGACTCGGCGCGCTCGGCTCGCCACGCGCTGTCGCTCATCGCCACCGCCCGCCCGCCCGCCTTCATCACCACCATCGCCAAGGAGGTGAGGCAGCCCGGGCCGGGCACTGGCTCGCCGGGGGCCGGGGGGAGAGCAGCGCCCACACACGGGAGCTGGGCGTGCGGAGGGGGCTCAGCCCTGAGCGGGAGGTGCTGGATTCCAGGCTGAGCTCCCGGTCTGGAAGATGTTCTCCATTGGCACAGCAAGGTGTTGGGCTGCCCCAGACCGGGAATGGGAATGGGACCGGGGCGCTCGGCAGAGGCTGGCGTTGTTCCCGGCGGGATTTGGGTTTCCTCCTTTTGCGAGGGGGTTCTGTGGCGCGCGTTTGTTTGGTTCCTGAGCTCTCGCGTGGTTTCGGCCCTTTGTCCCCGAGTTGCTCGGTGTTGCCAGGTTTTTCACCGGCCCGTGTCGGCGCTGCCCACAGGTGCACAGGCACACGGCGCTGGCGGCCAACACGCAGTCGCAGCAGAACATCCACACCACCACGCTGGCCCGCGCCAAGGGAGAGATCCTCAGGGTCATCGAGATCCTCATCGAGAAGATGCCGGCCGACATCGTGGACCTGCTGGTGGAGGTGAGGCCAGCCGTGGGTGCTGCTCCACCCCTTTCCACGCGGACTCCGGGTGCAGAGAGGATCGGCTTTGCAGCGAGTTCGTTATTTAAACTCGAAATCGCGTCAAATGAATCGTGTTGTTGGGGAGAACACCCTCAGCAAAAGGTCAAAGCCAGGTGGGACACGGCTGGGAACAACCTGATCTACTGGAAAGTGTCCCTGCCCACCCAAGGGGGTGACCTCCAGAACTTTAATTAGGGAAGGTAAAACACAGATTGTCAGCTGATGGTAATTTTTGTTCCCAAGGTGATGGACATCATCATGTACTGCCTGGAAGGATCTTTGGTTAAGAAGAAGGGGCTTCAGGAATGTTTCCCAGCCATCTGCAGGTGAGCCCTTCCTCTGGGAATGCTGTGAGGTAAATGGTAGGATCAGCGGCAGGATGTGTTTCCTAATGAGGAGTGAAACAGCCTTTCAGGTGACACCACAAAGAGTGAAAGGTGATTGATAAAAGGGAAGTGTTTCCAGTATCCCAATCATCCTCTTAAACTGGTCCAGCCAATAAATTATAATAATCACCTGCCAGCCATTACACTTGAATTAAATAACCTATTAAAATATTGAATAGTTTCAAAGAAAGAACAGTTATCCTATTGCCAGGTTGGATCCTGATGGAGATGATCTTCCTCCTTCCTGATGCTTTAAGTGACTTCCCTTAAAACATAAAGGGCAGGATAAGGGGGAATTAGCTCCCAGTCTCCCTATCCCTGTGTATATTTATAGCGCTGCAGTATTTTCAAATTCCCTGCAATTCCTGGTAATATTTCCTGGTTATAGCCGGCGTAAAAATGATCCAGAGCCCGGCGACAGCGTCACGGAGCCCGGGGGAAATTGCCATGAGGTCGTAGCATGTGGGCAAATCTCCGGAGGGGTTCCCAGGGGAAGCCCTGGAGCAGCATCCCGGGGTTAATCCCTCCCATATCCCGTTCCTTACGCTGTGAGGTAACGTGTGTGCCAGAATCATCCCGGGCTGCAGCTCCTCTTCCTGGGATCCAGGGAATGGGAAGGACACACCGGGATGCAAAGCTGCACTTTCCCTTTTCCCCACACAAATCCTGGGGTTTTTCCTCCTTCTCTTCTGTTCCTCACTGGTTTTTCCTCGTGTTTCATCCTTCTCTCCTTCCCAGCTGCCATCCTGCGGCGCAGATGTGCGTGTCTCGTACCTGCTGGCAGCAGTTGGCACTGGGGATCCAAGGAAGCGGGAGAGAAGTCTGAAAGATGGGCTGTTTGAAGCCCTAAGTGTGCTCAGCAATGTGTTTTGTGAGACTGATTCCAGGCATCCCTGGTGGATTTTGGTAGAGGAAAGTTCACCTGCAGAATTGCAGTCTGTCCTTTGACAGCTCTGCTGTCCCTGTGATAAGGCAGTGATATCCCCAAGGGTTTGAATTTGCAATGAGGATTTAGTGTCTCCTGGGTTTCAGGGTTTTGAAATTCCTTGGATTTTGCAGGAATTCCATTAAATGCCACAGGCCTACTGCAGGCTTTACCCCAAGGGTGTTATTGCAGTAGAGAGTGTTTGATGGCAAATTGCCCTCTTCCTTTTCCTTTGTGCCCATCAACAATGGATGAGTTTGCTCATTTCTCCTTCCCTTCCTTTCCGTTTGGGCACTTTAACATTGGACTCCCAGCTTTACTGAGCACAAAGAAGATCCACCCGTGGCTATCCAGGGACCTGGTGATTATCCCAGACTATTCCCAAAGAAATAAATCTGATCACACCCCACGGTAACATCGGTTGCTTTTGTGGAACCGCAAGTGTTAAACCGGCAGCGAGTGGATTTTGAAATCAAACCTCTGCTCCAGCCCTTAACTCATGACACAGGTGGGATCCTAAATGGGTTTAATTCCCAGTCTCACCTCATTTTCCCTGCTGCCCTCAGGTTCTACATGGTGAGTTACTACGAGCGCAGCCACCGCATCGCCGTGGGAGCTCGGCACGGCTCCGTGGCGCTCTACGACATCCGCACCGGCAAGTGCCAGGTAAGGGGTGCCTGGAGTTCCTGTTCATCCCTGCCCATCCCATCCCATCCCATCCCTTCCCACCTGGGAGCTGCTGGCAGCACAGAGCCAGGTAAGGAGTGCCTGGAATTCCTGCCCAGAGCTCTGCCTCTCCTGAGTGCTGAGCCGCTGGAACACGGTGCAGAACACCCAAGGGATCTGTGGTTTAATGAAGGGCTGAAGGACTGAACCCTGCTGGCTCCATTCACTGGGACTGGATTAATAAGGAAAAGCTCAGGCTTATTTCCTGATCAGAAAGTTTGTGAGTTATTTCTTCAAAAATTCCCAATTAGTTACTCTGGGGAATACTCACAACACTTGGTTCCTTACTTTTCTTGATAACCTTCCACATTAATTGTGGAAAAGAGAGCTGGGGGTGACCAAAGGAACTCCCAGGATAGTTAGGCCAAGTCCTTTACAGGTTTAATTATCATTCATGAGATACAAAAGTTTTCCAGGTAAATTACTGTGTGGCAACACCATCTATTGGATACAGATTGATTTTATATGTAACTTCTCACAACTGCAGATTTTTCTGGCTCAAAAGCATGGAATAACTCGAGGATGGTACAGCTGAAAAAGTTGTGTCATTGGGAAAAGCTCAGGGTTGTCATTTCCTTTCTTGTGAGGGGTTTTGGGATCCTGAAAAGCATTTGGGGTTTGGGTTTTTTTTCCCCATTCCAGGTAATTTTATTTTTTTTAAGAAAAGCAGCTGTAGGAGCTGACTGGTCGGTATGACCCACAGCATGATGGACATCAAACCCCCCGTCTTTAACAAAAAACAGGATTTATCTGGGACAGGGTTTCCCCTCAGTAACACGCACTGTATGAGTAGATGGCATTATGGCTGTTCCGAATGCACACACCACAACCTGTGTTCCCACAGTGCAGTATCAAAAGCAGGCTGTTTCTCCTCCTGTGAAATGAGCCCCTCCCTGGGTTGCTGCTGTTCCCGTGTGGGACACGGGCGCTCAGCCCCGCGGGGTTCTGGTGGCTCTGGGCGCCGGGCAGTGCCCTTCCCATGGCGCTATTGATTTGTCCTTCAGCTGCTGGCAGCTCCCAGGGATCCCAGGGCCGGGCTGTTGATTATTGCACGCGGTCCCCGGGAGGTATTGACCCGCAGCCGCTGGCCCCGCGTTCTCACCCCGTCTCCATGGCACTCACCACAGCCTGCCGGAGCACTCCGAGAGAGCTTCTCCCTCCGGGAGACACCTGGAACACGGCTTTGTCCCCCATTCCAAGGAGTATCCATGCCCTCAGGTTCTGTCCTGCACAGCAGCAGCAGCCTTCTATGTTCTTCTCCATGTTCCTCCTTCATGTTCCCCCTCACACATTCTCCCTCACACGTTCCCCCTCCATATTTCCCCTCAGTCATTTCTCCTCCATATTCCCCCTCACACATTCCCTCTCCATATTCCCCCTCACTCATTCCTGCTCCATATTCTCCCTCACATATTCCTCCTCTATATTCCTGCTCTACATTCCCCCTCACATATTCGTCCTCTACATTCCCCCTCATATTCCCCCTCACACATTCCTGCTCCATATTCTCCCTCCATATTCCCCCTCACTCATTCCTGCTCCATATTCTCCCTCACATATTCCTCCTCTATATTCCTGCTCTACATTCCCCCTCACATATTCGTCCTCTACATTCCCCCTCATATTCCCCCTCACACATTCCTGCTCCATATTCTCCCTCCATATTCCCTCTCACACATTCTCCCTCATACCTTCCTCCGCAATATTCCCCCTCACACGTTGTTCCTCACACATTCTCCCTCCATATTCCTGCTCCATGTTCCCCCTCACACATTCCCCCTCAGTATTCCCCCTCACACATGCCTCCTCAATATTCCCCCTCACACATTCCTCCTCCATATTCCTGCTCCATGTTCCCCCTCACACATTCCCCCTCCATATTCCCCCTCACTCATTCCTCCTCAGTATTCCCCCTCAATCATTTCTCTTCCATGATCTCCCTCACACATTCTCTCTCATACATTCTCTCTCTATATTCCCCCTCACACGTTGCTCCTCCATGTTCCCCCTCACACATTCTCCCTCACTCATTCCCCCTCCATATTCCTGCTCCATATTCCCTCTCACACATTGTTCCTCCATGTTCCCCCTCACATATTCCCCCTCACACATTCCTGCTCCATATTCCCCCTCACACATTCCCCCTCACATATTCCTGCTCCATGTTCCCCCTCACACATTCCCCCTCCATATTCCCCCTCACACGTTGCTCCTCCATGTTCCCCTCACATATTCCCCCTCACACATTCCTGCTCCATATTCTCCCTCCATATTCCCTCTCACACTTTCTCCCTCATACCTTCCTCCGCAATATTCCCCCTCACACGTTGTTCCTCACACATTCTCCCTCCATATTCCTGCTCCGTGTTCCCCCTCACACATTCCCCCTCAGTATTCCCCCTCACACATTCCTCCTCCATATTCCCCCTCACACATTGTTCCTCCATATTCCCCCTCACCCATTCCCCCTCACACGTTCCTGCTCCATATTCCCCCTGACACAGTGCTCCTCCATGTTCCCCCTCACTCATTCCTCCTCAATATTCCCCCTCAATCATTTCTCTTCCATGATCTCCCTCACACATTCTCTCTCATACATTCTCTCTCTATATTCCCCCTCACACGTTACTCCTCCATGTTTCCCCTCACACATTCTCCCTCACTCATTCCCCCTCCATATTCCTGCTCCATATTCCCTCTCACACATTGTTCCTCCATGTTCCCCCTCACATATTCCCCCTCACACATTCCCCCTCACATATTTCTGCTCCATGTTCCCCCTCACACATTCCTCCTTCATATTCCCCCTCACACATTCCTGCTCCATATTCTCCCTCCATATTCCCTCTCACACTTTCTCCCTCATACCTTCCTCCGCAATATTCCCCCTCACACGTTGTTCCTCACACATTCTCCCTCCATATTCCTGCTCCATGTTCCCCCTCACACATTCCCCCTCAGTATTCCCCTCACACATTCCTCCTCCATATTCCCCCTCCATATTCCCCCTCACACATTGTTCCTCCATATTCCCCTCACCCATTCCTCCTCACACGTTCCTGCTCCATATTCCCCCTGACACAGTGCTCCTCCATGTTCCCCCTCATTCATTCCTCCTCGATATTCCCCCCTCACACATGCCTCCTCAATATTCCCCCTCACTCATTTCTCTTCCATGATCGCCCTCACACATTCCCCCTCCATGTTCCCCCTCACACATTCCCCCTCCATATTCCCCCTCACTCATTCCTCCTCAATATTCCCCCTCAATCATTTCTCTTCCATGATCTCCCTCACACATTCTCTCTCATACATTCTCTCTCTATATTCCCCCTCACACGTTGCTCCTCCATGTTCCCCCTCACACATTCTCCCTCACTCATTCCCCCTCCATATTCCTGCTCCATATTCCCTCTCACACATTGTTCCTCCATGTTCCACCTCACACATTCCTGCTCCATATTCCCCCTCACACATTCCCCCTCACATATTCCTGCTCCATGTTCCCCCTCACACATTCCCCCTCCATATTCCCCCTCACACGTTGCTCCTCCATGTTCCCCTCACATATTCCCCCTCACACATTCCTGCTCCATATTCTCCCTCCATATTCCCTCTCACACTTTCTCCCTCATACCTTCCTCCACAATATTCCCCCTCACACGTTGTTCCTCACACATTCTCCCTCCATATTCCTGCTCCGTGTTCCCCCTCACACATTCCCCCTCAGTATTCCCCCTCACACATTCCTCCTCCATATTCCCCCTCACACATTGTTCCTCCATATTCCCCCTCACCCATTGCCTCTCACACGTTCCTGCTCCATATTCCCCCTGACACAGTGCTCCTCCATGTTCCCCCTCACTCATTCCTCCTCAATATTCCCCCTCAATCATTTCTCTTCCATGATCTCCCTCACACATTCTCTCTCATACATTCTCTCTCTATATTCCCCCTCACACGTTGCTCCTCCATGTTCCCCTCACACATTCTCCCTCACTCATTCCCCCTCCATATTCCTGCTCCATATTCCCTCTCACACATTGTCCTCCATGTTCCACCTCACATATTCCCCCTCACACATTCCTGCTCCATATTCCCCCTCACACATTGTTCCTCACATATTCCTGCTCCATGTTCCCCCTCACACATTCCTCCTTCATATTCCCCCTCACACATTCCTGCTCCTCCATGTTCCCCCTCACATATTCCCCCTCACTATTCCCCCTCACACATTCCTCCTCCATATTCCCCCTCACACATTGTTCCTCCATATTCCCCCTCACCAATTCCCCCTCACACATTCCTCCTTCATATTCCCCCTCACACGTTGCTCCTCCATGTTCCCCTCACATATTCCCCCTCACTATTCCCCCGCACACATTCTCCTCCATATTCCCCCTCACACATTGTTCCTCCATATTCCCCCTCACCAATTCCCCCTCACACATTCCTCCTTCATATTCCCCCTCACACGTTGCTCCTCCATGTTCCCCTCACATATTCCCCCTCACTATTCCCCCTCACACATTCCTCCTCCATATTCCCCCTCACACATTGTTCCTCCATATTCCCCCTCACCAATTCCCCCTCACACATTCCTCCTTCATATTCCCCCTCACACGCACGTTGCTCCT